>VDFB02371484.1:0-43119 GCA_007258455.2 Sequoia sempervirens
TTTTCCAAGTCTCACCACAAACGACAGGAGTAATGTCGCATTTGATAGATTGCAATGCATACATGTACTTAGGTGATGCATTTGAATGAAATGATGCATGATGGTAGGAAGAGGAGGAGAGGAGGAGATGGTGGGAGGTAGGGTATGAGAGTTCAATAAGTGGGTGGAGAGAGTTCCCTTAGAGGTGATCTCTGAGGTAGAGGAGGAGGGGGAGAGAGAGGAGGAGGCAGTGAGACATGACATTAAGTAGCCAAATGTGGGTCCAGATGTCAGAGTTGGACAAAAGGAGAGGCGAGAGGGGGAGAGACATGAGGAGGAGATGCTAGAGGAGGAGGTTAGATAGGAGAGTGAGATGGAGGTAGAGATGCTGAGAGAGGAGGGGGTTGTTGGAGGTGAGGAGGATGTTGGGGATGAGGAGGACATTAGTGATGATGAGGATGCCATAGATGAGGATGAGTGGCTACTGAGGTGGTAGATGGTGGAGGTAGAGGATGACATACCGATAGGACCACCATTACAACATGATGCAACTATTGATCAAAGAGTTGTTGATCTACAGAGGAGGCTGAATGAGGCTACAACATAGATCAGATCCCTTTGAGTAGAGTTAGAGGTTATCTTTTGACTTTATCCTATAAGCTCTATTTTTGGGATATCTCCTGACTTTATCCTGTGACATGCTTTTTGAGGTTATATATATGGTGTATTTTTTATGTGGCCTACATGTTTTATGTTATATGATGATGTGTTCTATATGTTATATTAAGCTCATGTGATGTGATGAATGCATTTATGATTCCTATGATGACATCTTTTATGTGCTATGCCATGTATACATTTATGATGGTTATTTATTATGAGATGCCATAATGATGTGATGTCTATTTATGATTACGTGTCATGATGTTACTATGCTATGGATGACGATGATGTTTTAAATGTATGCATAATGTTTTGATTCTATTGAATGCCATGGTTATGATTATGGACACATTAATGTATGATAATGTGACATGTGATGTTTCATGTTATGCATGTATTGATGATATGGATAATGACATGTTTAACTATCTTTATATGATATGTGAATGTATGGATGCAACTATAGGCTACTGATGTAAATGGAAATGAATATTTTAATTAATGTATGCCTTGATGTAATCTAATGTAAATGTGTGATGGACTTAATGCAATGCCTATATTATCATGTATGCAAATATGTTTATGTATGTCATGGGATATCACCAAGAGACAAAAGAAGAGGAGCGACAAGATTGAAGAAGATGGATGTTAGTGTGACAAGAGAATCCTACAACATATTGCCATAGAACTAATAGTTATTGCTCTTAATCATCATTGGGAAAATTATTGTAAAGGCCAATAAACACTATGATATGACATAGATCGATGGTGTGCAAGGTCAAACCATCACATGAAACAAATAGTCACAGACAAGGATGATCATGACTCATACTAAGAGTGCAATTGCCCCATTCTTTTTGTCACAACCAACCACAAGCAATAAAGACAAGAAAGACAAGTCATGAAATGTCATTGCTCCTCTAAATCCTATTGTGAGGACATCCTCGAGGAACTAGTAACATGACTACCAAAAAGACAAGACAAGAAAATCATCATGATACATTAGTGCTCCTCTAAATCCCAGCATCAGGACATCCTTGAGAAACTAGTAGCATGATGAAAACTCAAAAGAAAAATTTCCAAGTGTTTTTCAATTGTTTGAATGTTGAAATGCCATATTTTCCAAGTGTGTTTGATTGTCAAGTGTTTTAATGTCAAGATGCTAAGGTTGACAATGTCGAGATGCCAGATACCAAATTTAGGAAGGAAACATCCTATACAATATCGATGTCGAAATGCCAAATTTAGGAAGGACGCATCTTAAATGATGTCGATGTTGAGATGCCAAATTCAGGAAGGATGCATCCTAAATGATTTTGAGGTTGAGAGGAAAAATTCTCAAATGTTGTGAGAATCCCTCAAAATGTAAGATAAATGTGATGATGCCTAGGAAGGACACATCCTAAGACATCAATAAATGACCAAGGTTTCCCTTGAGGACACATTTGAAGAATAACCAAGATTTTGATAGTTTGACATTTTTTGACTAAGTTTGACTAGAGGTTGACTATAGTTGACTAAGTTTGACTATAGTTGATTAAATTTTTCAAGATGACAGAATTGACCACATGCTAACGTTAACATGTTAATATGATTTCCAAAGTTTGTTCAAAGAAGTGGTCTTTTTTTAAGATGGATAAAGAGTTTGCTTGATTTGAAGACTGTTTGACATGTGTGATAGTGTCATGCAATGAACCCTAATGGAATGACCTAGTGTGGCCTTAGGTGCAAATCAATTGATGGCATTGCTTACATCATACACTCAAAGATCTCATAGTTCGACATGACCAATGACTTTGTCTTGTTGACCAAAGATTGTGTAATGATTTTATTTTGACAAACCTAAAAGGACTGACCTAATGTCTTGGGGGATCAAAGATGAGCCTTTCCTACATAGTAAATGAACAGAGACAACGTAATTCGATAATGAAAAGGACCAAAATAACTAACTTGATTGAATTGACAGACATTGACTCTATTTTTTGGGATTTTTTTATGTTATTTCAATGTTTTTGTGTTTTCTTCAAGACATTTTTTGATTTTTAGTATTTTTTCAAGACTTTTATGATATTTAGGATTTTTTAAGGACTTTTTTTATTATCAGAACCATGTGTGATACCCATTGTAGTCACATGATAAAAAAATTCTCCTAGTCAGGTCAAAACTAAACCAAGCAGGAGGGAATGAAAAGGACGTGTTCATTATGGATACTGGATGGTATGTGAGACTTGATTTCAACCATTATCAGCCATGGAAAGAAATGGCAAGATGTTGGGGTGAATGTCATGATAATGTCAAAAAATTGAATGTTTATTATGGACCAAGGTAGATAGAGTGACAGTAGATGACAAAGCAATGATTGACTACAAATGGTACTTGTTTGCTAGGTTTTCACCATGGTACTTATCCATAGTGCATGTTTACCAGGTTTTTACTATTTGACAGATTATATCTTTATTTTTGTCATTTAAAAAAAAAAATTTAATTTTAAAATTTTTTTTCATGTCACCAAGATGCTTGTTTGCCAGGTTTTCATCAAGGTGACAATTTTTTGTATTTTTCATTTTTTTTTTATGTTTTTAATGGTTTTCAACCAATTTTTTTGATGCTATGTATAGAAATTTTTGAGATGAAAACTATTGGTGGGCTCTATCAGTTGTTCACCATTTGGAGTAGCCAAAAAATATACACCATAACCAAATGATGCAATGATGATGTATGGGCCTAGCCAATTGGGCTCAAACATGCCATACTTTTCTCTATCAAACTGATTCTTAGGATTTAACATTAGAACTAAGTCACCAATGTAAAATTTTCAAGTCGTCACTCTCTTGTTATAACTTCTGCAAAGATGTTTTTGATATTCTTGTAAGTGATTCAAGGAATTATGGCTACGTTTATCTAACATTTCAAATTCATGCAGTCGTGATTGTCTATATTCTTCATCATTGATTAGGCCCTTCATGGAGATTCATCAGGATGGAATTTCAACCTCGATGGGCAGGATAGCTTCCACTCCAAAGACTAAGGTGAATGGAGTGGCTCTAGTGGGTGTACAGATGTTGGTGCAGTAAGCCCACAAAGCAGGGTTGAGTTGTATGTGCTAGTCATGACCAACGTCATTGATGGTATTCTTGAGAAGTTTTATGATTTTTTTGTTAGATGCCTCATATTGACCATTTCCCTATGGGTAATAAGGTGTGGAAAAATGGTGTTGGATATGGAAGCATTCACAGAGCTCACAGACATATTGATTTTTGAATGGATGACCATTTTCTATGATGATGGATTGCGGAATACCATACCGATAGATGATATAGTTGAGGATGAACTTGGAGATTTGTTTTCTAGTTATGTATGTAAGAGGGATGTCTTCAATCCACTTAGTAAAATACTTAATGGTGGTGATGATGAAATTATGGAAGTTGGAGGAGGTAGGATGGATTTTACCCATGAGGTTGAGTCCCCACTATGTGAAGGGCCAAGGAGAAGTAATCAACCTCAATTCTTGTCTTGGTGTATGAATTAAATCACTATGAATTTGACATTGGTGACACGTTCTTACAAACTCAAGTGTGTTCTTTTCCATTGTCGGCAAATAGTACCCAAGTCTCATGATATTTTTGGCTAAAGTTGGGCCATTCGAATGGGATCCACATATACCCTCATGTACCTCATGTAAGGTTGTTCTTGCTTCATCAGTGTTGAGACAATGAAGAAGGGTGTTGTTGAAGTTGTGGCAATAGAGGGTGTCACTGATGATAGCGTATCGGGTGACTTTACAAATAAAGGATTTGTATTGGTTATTGGAAAGGTTTGGGGGAAGGGTCTATGAGTGGAGGTAGTCATATATGTCTTGGTACCATGGGGAACTAGGACCAACAATCTTTCAAACCATTTCCAACTCTGGGACATCATATGTAAGAACCAATCATTGCTCCACTAAAAATTCAAACTATGGCACATTGCTAGGAGTGTCTAGGAGAGATTGAATCATTGCCATTGCATATGCAGCCTTATTTTGTGCCCTTAGGATTCGTTCAAAATCAAGCATGTGAAAATATGTCTGAAAACTATCCACTATGTGCTTGTATGGCATTAAATTTTCATCTTTGGTGTCATATTCATCATTGACCTAATTTATAACCAATTGAGAGTTGTAAAAGATATGAATGTTCTTGATTTTCCATTTTATGGCCATCTAGAGTCCTATGATGAGTGCCTCATATTCTGCTACAATTTTTGTACATGGAAAAGCAATGCAAAATGACTTAGGGATGGAGTCTCCTTGTGGTGTGATAAATAGTATACCTGCTCTTGAACCATGACTGGTGTGAGATCCATCAAAGTACAATTTCCAAGGTGATTTAGGCTATGTATGAAATGTGGACTCATCAGTAAAATCTGCTACAAGGGGATGATTTCCTAGTACAGGTGCATCTTTCAGTTGGTCTGCTATTACTTATCCTTTTATGGCCTTTCATTCCACATATTGTATGCCATACTCAAGATCATAACCCATTTTTCCAGATGGCCTATCAATGTTGCATGACTTAGGAGATATTTCAAGGGATCAATCTTTGCCACTAAATTTATTTTGTCATTTAACATATAATGTTGTAACTTTTGGGTGGCAATGATGACTACTAAACAAGCATGTTCAATAGGTGTGTAATTGAGTTCATATCCAACCAATGAGCAACTGATGTAATTAATGGCTTGTTCTTTTTCCTCATAATCATTGTGTGCTAACAATGCCTCCAGTGTTGAAATGGTTGTGAAAATATACAATATCAATGGTTTTCCTTGAATGGGTGGCATGAGGACTAGAGGTGATAATAGATATTGTTTACTCTATTCAAAGGTTGTCTAGCATTTATCTGTCCACATAAAGGGGATTCTCTTGTGGAGGAGATACTAAAATGGTTGGCATTTGTCTATAAGTTGTGTACTAAAATGCCAAATAGATTGTAGTATACCTTGTAATGTCCTTAAGTCATTGATCTCTTTAGGAAGAGGCATATCTAATATAGCTTTTACTTTAGCGGGATCTACTTTAATGCCTCTATGAGAAACTACATGTACTCCAAAAAATTTCTTGATGTAACACCAATGACACATTTCTTTGGATTCAAATGGACCTTGTATTCTTCTAGCCTCTTGAAAATTTTGTCTAGTACCTTAAGATGATCTTTTCATGTCAATGATTTTTCCTAAAGGTCATCCACATAATCTTCCATCAGTGTATGCATCATGTCATGGAATATTGTTTTCATGGCTCTTTGATATGTGGCACCCGCATTCTTAAGACCAAATGGCACAATGTTCCATAAATAGGTACCCTAAGGACATGTGAATGCAGTTTTGTGTTGATCCTTAGGGGAAATACAAATTTGATTATAACCCGAGAAACCATCCACAAGAGAGAACATCTCATACCCTATTGTGAGGTCAATAATAATGTCTCTATTTGGAAGTGGAAAGTCATCCTTTGGGCATCCTTTGTTAAGATCATGAAAGTTTGTGCAAATGCAAATTTGACCATTGCACTTTGTGACAGGTAAAAGATTGGATATCCAGCCTACATAATCTATTGACCTTATGAAACCCATGTCTAGCAACTTCTTGAGTTCAACCTTTACCAACAATGAAATCTATGGGTGCATTTTTCTTAACTTCTATTTGATTGGAGGTGTTGTCATAATAGTGGTTTACAATTCCTGAGAGGAACAAATTTTAGCTGAAATCACATATTTTTAGAAAATATAATGATTTAAGCCTTAAAAATTTCCATTTTAAGGATTCCAATTGAAGAGGGTTTGATCAAATCACCTTAGATCAAACCCCCTTGGATAGAACCTCGCTAGTTTTAAACCATACCTATAAATGTGTCTCCTTTACACCTATCAAAATGCTAATAAAAAATGACTTTTGATTTATCTTTTGGGGGATCAAATGAATTCATTTAAAATTTATTTCAAATGATTATGCTATTCCTCAGAACAAGCTATCCAATGAATATAATTTTAATATGTTTTGGTTTTGTTATGTATTTGTTTTTTAAGTTTTATTAAACATTGGTTTTTCATCGAAAATGAATTTCTTTGTTCTTCACATGTGGAAAAATAGAAGATTATCAAAAAAAAAATTTGAAAAATATGAGTGCATTAGATATTGAAGTAGTTGATCCAACAAAAAAAATAAAATAAAATTTTGATATATACAAAAAAAGTTACGCGTTATACGGTCACGCTGTGTCTGAATTGTAATTCGTTTGACTTTGAAACTTGATTAAGGAAAAAATATTCAATAAAAAACTATCTAACCAAGTGGAAGCACGATATCAAAGTTACAAATCTAAATTTGAAAGAATTAGAATTTTATCCTTCATGGAAAAAAGTTATGCGTTATAATGTGGTCACTTTTTAAAAATGTTGTTTTCAAAAAATCAATTTTCGTGGGGAGATGGAAAAAGAAGTGCAATTTGATTCCAAAAATTTTGAAAAAAATATTTTTAGAATCTACAGACAAAATTTGATGAGACTCTAGTTTGCACCATCTTCAAATTCCTCACGGTTTAGCCGCTATAGGTGCTCGAATGTGAAGATTTAGTTAAAAATAATAATTACAGTGTCCAGTTTGGCCAAAAATTGTAAAGCACTATTATGGGATCACCCTTGGCTTAGCATTAGGAAACAAAGGTAGGTGGTGCAATAATAACTCTAGATCTAGTCCTGGCATATTGGCATAAGACCATGCAAAGTTAACCTTTCGTTCTGAAAAGAACTATTGGAATTCTGGTTTTTCTTCTTCTGTCAAGGATGTGGCAAAGAGAACCATTTTGGTGTCCTCTATAGTAGCTATGTTCACTTCAATGGTGTATTTGAGAAAGTCTAGTCCTCGATCCTTGGGTGCCTCAAGGAGGTTTTCACCCTTGAATACATCCTTTATTGTTACTTTTTTTACCGTCAAAAGGTTCCTTTCAGTTTTCACCTAAAGATGTGTCATTTTTTGTTTCATTTTTATTTTTTATTTTTTAAATAGAGGATGGCACAGTCTCCCCAAAGTAGGCTACACAATCTAGGTCAATAGAAAATCCATCCTTTTGGTCTCTACTTGGTATACCCTTGTGCAGTCCCATGAATTCTGCAATGGCCTCATCATTTTGAAATATGCCCATAACTGGCATGCCTTGTTGATCCCAATCAATTAGTTATGGGTAGACTAAGGAGATACAATCATCAATATTAGTGAATGGTGGGGAGGATGCAGAAAGCATGCAAACAGATTCAGAGATGTTAAAGATAAAATTTTCATCATCCAACTCCACATCGAATTCTATCTAATATTCTCCTTCACTCATTTCATACTCATTGGAAAAGTAGGGGATGAAGGGAGTGGAGTCATGGTCAGTAGTATCATGCAGGGGTTCAGATGAATCTGAATGATGTTCATTAGGTTTAGACAACTAGATAGGTATATTGTGGTTATGGGAAATGGGAGTAGAAGATGATTCAGACTTGTTATTATTCCATGGACCAGAAAGTCTACCCCAATCTTCTTGTTTCTTTGGGATTTCAGGATTATCATTAGCCCATGCTAGATCAATTTTAAACAATTTCCAAAATATTTCTTCAAATGTAGGTTCTCCAGACTCAAGGAACAACTCATCAAGGCAACAGTCGCTTATGGATTGTTGGGAGCCAAATTCCCATTCATTGGAGTCAGTCTCGATAAAGGGGTCTTCAGTTGTCTTGACACATTCAAAAGCATTCACTCTTTCACCCAAAATCATAGTGGTACTTTGATCACTAGATTCTCATGGTCCTAACCCTAACTCAAGATGTTTCGATCTTCGAGTAGGCATTAGAGGTTCTCATCTTTCTATCTTGTCTTTGCCAAGGCCACTAGTTCCATCGTAGCCTTTTGCCTTCACTATGTCATATCCTTTACCATATATCTCTACTGGAAATGGGGGTGGATTTCTTGGGTCTCTATAGATCCAACACAATACACCTTCAGTGTCTTCTTTGCTCATGTTCCTCCATTCTATGAATATTTTTTGTGGAGGAACTTTGAAAATTTCCTTTGGTTCTATCATGAAACAAGGTTTGCTATAGACCTTAGGAGACTTGGGCATTTTTGTTATGTAGTAGGCTAAGTTTAGCTTATATTATTAGCACCATTGGTCCTAGATCTTGACACTTTGATTAGCACTTGGGGTGGTGGATGATTTGGTGGATATCAAAGAGGTGGATATGACTGCCAAAGAAGTGGATGTGGATGTCGAAGTTGTGGATGTGGAGGTGGAAGGATTAGCAAGTGTGGATGGATCAATATATTTAGAGGGGATCCTTTAAGAGTAAGTATAGGAACCATTGTGTTTACTTCCTTAGCATCAACAATGCCATCATTGGTAATGCGTTTTTCTTGACCCAATATTTATTCTTCTCTTTGGGTGGATTTTTGTTCATGTTCTTAGAGCCATATTTTAGTTCTCCTTTAGCAATAAGTGCCTTCTCGAGGTTGGAAACCCTTTTCAACTAACTCTGTAAAGGTTGTGAAACAATGGACTTGCAAGCCATATTTCAATGGGCCTAAGAGTGTTTGGACAAACATGTGACTTTCTCTTTCTCAGGTATGTCAATATGGCAATGACTTGCTATACTTCTCCATTGTTGGAAAAATGGGATAAATGTCTCACCAACTTCTTCTTGTGTAATTGTGCATAAATTGGTGATGGAGGTGTCTGTATCAATGTTGGAGGTATAAATTTTTATAAATTTTTCTGCAGGTTCATCCCATGATTTTATTTCCTTTTGTAAAGTGTAAAACTACTCAAGTGTAGGGCCTGCAAGACTTTGAGGGAATAGTCTCATCAAGTACATCTATTCATAGGAAATATCCACACAATTGGTTATGAATTCTTGAATGTGTTCAATGGGGTTTGTCTTGCCTTTGTACTTAGTGAAGTTTGGTGCCATGTACCCAGGAGGGAATGGTGGCATTTATAGACTTGTATCGAAAGGGTATATGATGTGTGTGACTTTTTATTGGATGTCTACATGGTATCTTTTTTTTTTTGCAAGTTTTCCACTTGAGCTATCAAGGCATCAATTATAGGATTATTTGTGGCATCACATGTGAGAGTGATGGATATCAAATGGGTCCCCATTTGTTGGGATGAGGTGTTATGATTTAGTTGTGAGATGTATGACATGTTTTGATTTGAATGTTGTTGGTATTGCCAGTTCCAATTAGGGGATTTTTGATGTGTGTGAATGTGTGATGTATATGTGGGGATGTGTAACCCAACCATATTAGTCGATATTTGTGGGATATGTTGGCCTTGAATATTCTGGTATCCAAAGGAAGTCATATGGTGTGTCATCTGATTTCCTTGTCTAGATTGATAGAAATTTCCATGTGGAATGTTGGTATTTTTCCCTTGGGAAGTTTTAGTATTGAGTTGTGATGATGTGTTTACATTTTGTTGTGGTCCTCTAATAAAAATATGTCATTTATTTTCTCCAAAGGGATTGAATGAGGTACCAATGAAATGATTTGAAGATGATTCCCCCATGGCACTAGATGAAGCTCCAAATAAGGGGTTTGAAGAGCTTTCCCCCATTGATGAGGATCTAAAGGTAGCTCCAATTGATTATGAGGACATTGTTGACATTGTAGGCATTGACTGTGACATAACTTGTGACATGGTTGGTGTCCCTCCAATGGATGTGGCATTGATCGAGTTGGAGTTATTTTGATTGGAGGTGCCACTAGAGGTAGAATTAATGGATTTTTTGTTATTTTGTGTGGTGAAGGTATTATTTATGTTTTGTTGAGGTGTTGAGTGTGACTGATTTTTTGGTGTCATGTTGTTAGGAGAAGCAAGTCTTATGGTGTTGATGTCAAAGCCTCTTGGTCACTTGGCCCTTGGTCTAGAAGCATAACAAGGTATATATTGGGATTGTTCAAGACCAATTCCTCTACAAAAGAGGCCACCTCAGGATTTTGGGTTGTAGTCACCATGTCCTCTACATATACTTGTTCATTTTTTTGTCTATGTATGAATGGTTCAAATGGATTTCGAGAGGATGTTATCATGTTCATGGAAGATGGCATGTTTAATTCATTGAAAGGATTGATAAAAGATGTGTCTTGATTCATGTGATAGGCGTTGGTATTTTTTCCAAAATTAGCCATTTTTCTTCTTTTTCTTTGAAGCCTAGTCTCAACCATAAAAGGGGTTTGCTCAAATGAGGAGGATGAAAGTGACCACTAAATGCAAAGATGACACTATATTTTTGTATTTTTGGAATATGGGATGATAATGCAAAGTGATAATGATGTTTCCTAAGGGAAATGACTAATCTAAGGTGTTAATAGTGTTAATGCAAGGGTGACAATGGGGTCTAGAATGATAATACAAAGTTGAAAATGTTGACTAAAGGGAATGTCTAATGCAAAGTGACAAGGTTGTCCAGATGCAATATGAGGGCTAGGATGAGAGGTATGACAATATTTTTTGGATATTTAAGAATAAGATATGAAAAATGGGGACTAAAATGACTTGAATGTTCTAAGGTATGCAAATGAAAAGGTCTAAATGGTTTAGAATAAGGTTACTCAACCACCCTAAACTTGATCTATGTCACAATTTGAGTCATCAAAGGACTTGTTAATGTGACTAAAGGACAAGATGACAAAGTGAGGTTCCCTAACAAGACTTTTGAGTTGGGAAGTCTCACAAAAAGGAAAATGACTAAAAGGAATAATGGTGACTAAGTCCAATGATAACCTACTGTTGAAGGCAATGATTTTGCAAAGTATGGTGAATTTCCCTATTCTAAAATTTTCAAGTGAAATGATGACCTAAAGACTAATTTGTGTTGAAATGATGATGGTGGAGTTTCAAGATGAAACTAAATATTTTGTAAGTTTGGACATATAAGTAAATGCAAGCTAAAGACACAAATGATAAAGATTTGAGAAATTTTGATTCTAGTTTTTGATAGAGGCTACTGGAAAAAGATGTTTGATGGTAGATTGGACAAGTTCGAATTTAGTTTTTAGTCTATGACAGTGTTTTTGTTTTTTCTAGGTGAATGCGTCATTCCAGGTCATAGATGCATCACAGTTTGGCATATGCGTATTAGAATAAGTGAATGCGGTGTTATGAGCAACAAATGTGGTTTAGTTAAGTGATTGCAATTTTTTGCAAAGAAAATGTGGTTCAAACCAAGAAAATGCATTGTTACAAATAGCAAATGCATTGCAGAATGTTTCAAATGTAGTGTAGCAGAATGAATGCATTGCAACAAATGTGTCACATAGTGTAAAAAGTCTAGTTTTTTTGCAATTTTGGAAAAAGTATAAATTGTGTTTCAAGTTGACTCATTGTTTCTAGGTCTATGAAAAGTGTTTTTTTGTTTCAATTTCCAAAAAAACACTTGGAAAGCATAATATTTTTTTATTGAATGTAAAAACATGCACAATATAGAAAAGCACAATCCTTGGCTAGGCCAAGACTATATTCACTTGATTCCACATGGGTTTCCCCAAACCATACTTATTCTTAGAATGTGAATCCAAAAGCTTGGCCACACAGGCTCGCCCTTACAGTGCACTCACTTCTTAGGCCAACCAAGCTTCTAGCCCCCATAAAACTCCTATGGTAGGCTAATCCCCTCTACTAAGAACTGCAAGAATGTGGATCCCTTTGTAATGAATGTTGCTACACTAGCAAATAGATGTGATTTTGGATACTACAAAAGGGTGTTTAGTAAGTGCATCTATTCACAGAAGCTATAAATATGGTAGATGACCATTGTTTCCTATCCTGTTGGCATAACCCTAGGTGATACTAAGCTTTCCTCAAGTATCTATTTTATATTCCAACTAGAAGAGGCTTGGCTTTAGCCTATTACCGGTTTGAGTCATCCCCTATGGTGAGTACTTTTCCCCTAATGTAGGCCCAGTTTCTAGAGTCAATAATAGTTTCTCTTGCACCAAGGATCACAAAAGTGCACAAGGGGGAGGATACTCCTATTATTGAATCAAGGGATACACATAAAATAGGTGGGTCTAGTTTTTTGATCACCTAGTTTGCACCAAGTGAGAGCATAATCACCTACCACCTTCAAGCACAATCAAGCAAAGTTCTTTAAACCCCTAATTAAATCTAAGTGGGACAAGCAACTGTTCTTTTTAAAGCACAACTAGAAGTGTATTCTAATCTAAGGAAAACATAAGAGGTTTCAAAATAAAATGCTAGGACATTGAAACCTACAAAACCACTTGTTAGTAGTCCAAAAAGATTTCTTGGACCCATGAAAATTTAAAGCCACATGCTGCAACAATAGATTAGTAACCAGAAAACCCCTAAACTACTAAATGAAAATGAGAAAAATTACAAAATTCTAGAAAAAACCAAAAACAAAAATATACCAGGTGAATGCATCACTCTACAAGGAAAATGTGTCTCGGGTCTGTACTCTAGAATTTACTAGTCAGTTGTGTCGACCTACAAAGAGAATGCATCTCAGTTTGCAAATGCGTCATTCCTAAGCAAATGTGGCTTTCTAGCTATCAGATGTGTCGTAGTAGAGCAATTGCATCATTCGAGAAGTTGAATGCATCGCAACACAGCGAACGTTGTTTAGGAAACAACAAATGTGATGTTCCATACCTATACCTACAAAACACAAAAAAAAAAAGTTGCACAGAAAAAACAAAAATGCTTAATTTTTTCATCGAGTTCACCAATGTAACTATGGGAAAAACCTAGGTTAGCATGATTAGTGCATGAACAAAATAACCCAAAGTAGGTAATGAAGAACAAAGGAGAAATAACATGAAAACAAGGAAAGATATTACCATTAGTCTTCAATCTTCATGGTTAGCCTCCATTACACCTTCTCTATTTGCTACAAATATGTTGTTTTCCCTCATATTTGTGATGAGCAACTATTGACTATGTCAAGCCCCAAGAAAATGTTGAAGGATTTGATCACAAATGTAATACTATCAAGTTATGCAATTAGTAATCCAAGACTAAAGTATGCAAAAAATAGCCTATGAATGCCAGAATGTCTAGAGTATGAAAGCATAAGGTGACAAAATGAAGCTAAAGTTGCCTTTTATAGAAAATGCAATTTTAGGTGAATGGCCAAGATTAAAAGCTGAAAAATTCCCTAGAATCAATGGACAAGATTAAATGTGACAACCCACAATTAGGGTTAGGGCAACATTAGGGTAAAATCCAAATGAGTAGACAAGAATGATTTTAGAAAAATAAAATCAAGGGTTGAAAATGCATGTGACAATGATATAAGATTGGAATAGAAAAAGAGAGTTGAAAAATCAAATAATATTAGCAATTACTTGATTTATGGAAGAAAATATTTATTTTGAAAATAGCTATTTTGAATTAAAAATTAATTTAATTCAAAAAGGTTGGGTCATGTGGCAATAAATAATTAATGTGAATTATTTACTAAAGGAGGGAAAATTAGAAAGTGGGACCATCTTAAATAATAATAATTGTTTAAAATGGGGGAAATGCCAAGGTGGACCATAATTAAATAAATTGAAGAATTTATTTAATTATGAGAGGACATTATAGGAATTGATGATGTATTTAAATAAATAAATAATATTTATTCATTTAAATAATTAGGAGGAAATAATGGATAAAGATAATTAAATAAATTAAGGAATTTATTTAGTTACAAAAAGATATTAAAGTATTAGTGACACATTTAAATAAATAAATAAATAAAAATTATTTAAATAATCAAGAGAAATAATAGACATGAATTAATTAAATAATTATGAATTATTTAATTAATAGTTGAAAGTGTATAAGAAGACATAATTAAATAAATTAATTATGCTATGAGGAATTATGGAGAAAATAGAACTTTCAGGCCTAGGTCATTTTTATGTGTCTAGAATATAATTAGAAAGAAATTTTCATTAGCAAATAAAATTCAAATTGTGGATTTAAAACTGCTAATGCTTTGCACTAAAAAATTCACTCTTGTTGTCATCCAAATTCTTCTTACAGATCCACCCTGCACACAAGTGAAATCACATTTATCTACTCAAAGTAATTTAACGATTTCTTTGAAATAGAAACATGAATATGGAACACAATCTCAGAGAAATTGAGATGATAGATTCAACATACTTTGTATATTAAATTCATATGACTTAAAGTGTACAAATATGGAGACAATTTGATGATAGTCATGCTCTATTTGCACAAACTAATTGACATTTACTCATGAAACTTGGCTATTACAATTTACATACTCAATTCAGGACTTAGATTTAGCATTTCTCTATCTACCCAACCCATATAGAAATTGAGAACCCCTTACAATGAGAAAAGAAGATAATATATAAAAGGAAGAAGAGCCCTAAAATTAATCTGTTAAAGAAACCTACAAGCTTCATCCTCCATTAATCAACAACAAGAAATTAGAAAATATTCTCTCATCTCTCTTCATTTGCAATAAAACCACCTTGTTGTAAAACTAATCTACAGCAAAAAAAACTACTTCTCCATTTTCCCTGCAGCTGAGAAAAAATTAGCTTCATGCTTTTACCATTCACCCAAAAGCTAAGAATATTTTTCTCTCTCGGGAAAATTATTCACTCTACCTTTTTTTTTGCTGCACTTTGCATTTTCACTTCCTAGCAAAGAATATTTGATGAGGGCACAACCCGAGACATAGAAAATAACCCAAAAAAAAAAAGAATAATTTTATTATTTAGAAAATGGAACTTCTTACATGTAGAGGATCTCAAATCCCCAAGTTTTCAAACACATGCAAGTTAAAGAAAACTACAGAATCACCCTTTCGAAATATGCAAGCTTGTCCCTAAAAAGTTACCCAAAAATTAGAAACCCACCCATAAATAGAGCTCCTCCTTCGTTTGGAGCGAAAACAACATTCAAATTTTAGTTTAGGCAGTTTGGCACCGAAAAATTACAACTTGAAGTTCAAATTTCAAAAGAACATTTGCAATTGTATCTTCTAGAAAGTGCGCCAACATCCTGGGGCCATAACTTTTGATCTGGGGCTCCAATTCGCGAACCGTTTGAACCGTTGGAAAGGTCTCGAAGTCAAGAACACGCTCAAAATTTGCTACACCAATTTTAGAAAGTTTTGGGGCCAATCCAGGAACTCTAAGTGCCTCAAATATAACTCAAAATATTTTCAGGTGCAAATCTGGGAAACTAAAACTGCAATATCTTTGAACCCAGGAATAGAAAATAAAAACCGTAAATTGAGAATTTCATTATGACGAAAAGGGTATCCAAAAATTTTAAAACATCTAAAACCTGAGAAACTTGAAATTTAACTATTTTTGGGTGATGCAAGATTGCCCTTCCACCACTGGATGCTTCTGCATCAATATTGTTTTCTTATTATTTAAAAGGTTGAGGCCTATAAACATTTTATCAAGCCACAAAAATATCTTTAACATGAGCCTTTTAATTTTACTTTCTACGTGCTTCAATTTATCTCTAGTAGAGAAATATTTCTTTTAATATGAAGAATTCAATTATGTTAATTAGACACTTAGCCTTTTAAATTATGCACCCTTTTACATTTTCTTCATCAAAGAATTTTAAAATGATGAGGGATTTTTCAAAAATTTACTCACCAAGAAAAATAAAATATCACCCATGCCTTTACCTTGCACTTCACATTTTATATCTTAAAAACTTTTCTTATTAAAAGTGAAAACTCTAAATTTTACCAGGCAATATTTAGAAGCTTTCACTTTAAGCTATGTATTTTAGAAATTGTTAGGCCCACCATCCACATGGCTTAATTTCATGCACATCATAGCTTCTCCACTGGCATCACCTTCATTCTTGCAAAGTTGGTGAGATGTGATGGAGATTTAGCCTCATTCATCTGTCTTTGTTAGTCATTGATTTTGGGTTTGCCCTAACATTTCTCTTCATGTTTTTGCAAATCTTCACAAGCATGGCAACTACATTTTGCAATGGTCTACATGAAACTACATCTTCTTCCATCAAAGGAATACAATGTAGGCCTCCATAATCAATATCTAGTTGAACAAAAAATGTGTTTTTTATTTCAAAACCATGCTCGAAGAAATCTTAACAACAATTCATTCCTTTCATTTGAAAAGCTCAAAGATGAAAAAATTTGCACAACATCAAAGTAGAATAAATAATTTTGAGGATGCCATATGTATCACCCCTTATGATGTTCTTCACAATCAGCCAATACTCAGCCCCATGATATGTTAAAGTTGAATGAGATAGAATTTGGGCACGGCTACAAAATAGAATTTATTTGATACATTTTCACTGCTAGTGCACACAGTTTCTATATGTAAAACCTATGCTAGATTTTTCCATGCATACCAACACTCAAGCAAAATTTCTTCAATCACATCATGGATGTTTCGTACAGTGGTCTCAATGGTTTCTCCTACTTCAAACCAATCATCAATGTAAGAGATTTGTTCCTTTTGATTTGAACAATGGTTGCCTTTTGCAACACATTAGCACAAACACTTCCTTCTCTCCTTGCAACCCTAAATCTAGCCAGATATCATGAACTTAAAATCCTAACACATGCAAGGCAAGAGCAACAACACAAAAATTGAGTAACTTGCTTCTTATAGCATTGTAAGTGTCTACAAAAGCTTAAAATTTAGTTTGAAGAGCCAGAGTGTATGATGTGAATGCTACCATCTTGTTATGGTTGGTATCAAAGAATCTTCCCCTCAAAGACACTAATCCTTGCAACTATTGTGTCCTCACTAGTTCACACAAAACCATTATGTTGCTTTCATGCCTCTTCAAAGTTTATTTCCTCATTTCTTTGGGTCTATCGACACAAAACTCTTAGCATCTAATTTATTTTGTGCATCCTCATATGACCTCCAAGGAAACTCTCACATTCCTCTTGAAGCACATTTGAACCTCCTCTCACATTGCAAACCTTTTTAATACTTGATTGGGCTTGATATTATACATCGCCTCATTACCCAATTGAAATGTGTTAGCTTTCAATGATATCCTTTTGTGCTCTATTGGTTATATGCCTTTAGGAAAGAGTGTTTAAGATCTAATTAGCTAATTCACAAAATATAATGGTGTTGTAGCTTTATCCCATTTTCACCAAATATTTAAGACAAACAAACTTTCCCAATGCCATATCACCCACAACTCCATCATGGTTAAGCTTATACATAGACTTGAAAATGGAATTTGAAACTTCTCAAACTATTATGGATGCCCTTGTGAAATTGTATTTTAACATGGATTCCCACTCAACAATGATGTGACACATGTCGAGTCCCCTTGTGGGCCTAACTGAAAAACATTCATATTCAAACAAGTTTCATCTTGAATTGGTCCGAGGATGCTTCTGAATGCATCTGAGGTAAAAAGATGAATTGGGTTGTCAATAAAACCTACTTTTTATCATATTTGCACAATGGTCAAAACTAGCCCAGTGGCCTCTGGAATCGCTTTGGAAAACTAGTCAAATGACCTCCTAGAGCTATGAAAATTCATAGACATGTAGATATTTGACCCAAGAATGCAGTGCAACAAATGGTTTAGCAAAATATATTTTGAGGTGCAAGATATTCAATGTCAAATTTTCTCAGTCAGACTTTTCTCCAGCTGTACCTATTCAAAACCAATTAGGGCTCACCAAGTGACCTCCTCAAAAAAATACCAAACCATCTCCTGGGAAGCTATCAATGGAAATAAAAAGCTCATTTGGATCCATTAAAAATGTTTGCAAAAGGTCTTTCCTTCAATCATCATTCTTCACAATATATTTGGGGTCAAAGTTGACCACCTTGAAACATGTTGAAAATGTAGAAGCAAAAGTAGAACAAACTGCATTTCTTTTTGACCCTGTAAAAATATCAAATCAGATCTTGAGGCTCTAAAAATGAACTAGGGATCATATGAATGTGGGGTTAATGTAGGGAAACAATATAATTTTCATGAACAGATCATCCAACTATGAAATATCAACTTGAACAAGAGGCCACTTTGTAGGATAGAGAGTTTGCAAACAACAAAACAGTCCCAAAACCCTCCAGCTTTGATTTTCAAAACCCTATCAACACTCATCATGGGAAGCCAAAAACTAAAATGAGTGTTCACATATGTCAACTAAATATGCTCACCAATGGGGTTTGGCTTGAAAATCAATTGGCTTTGAATTATTACACTCCAAAGTAGGTCACTTAGGTAGATTTTTTAGGGGCACTTTTGAGTGTGCAAAGGAAAATTTTCAACATGGGCACTTCAAATTTTCAAAATTTAAAGGTGCCACCAAATTTTTCATGCATTGCTTCAATCAATTTTGGATCTTTATTTTCTTTGTTCAATTCTTCATGTAACCTGTGAGCAAGGTCACAACATCTATTCCTATGCTCTCTAGCACCTCTTTTTCTCTTAGCTTTTTTTTCACATTATGATTGTGTGAGATCAGGTTGATCAACCATAGGTTTATTTTCTCCCCTAAGGGGAGGAAAAAAAGGAACCATGGGAGGTTTTTTGATGACTTTATTCTTTTACCACTTTGTCTTTGACTTTGTATACTTGTTTTATTCTAGGAGTTGTGGTGGGGTTGTTTCCATTGTTTCTTGGTCTTTTGTAAGAGGTAAGTGAAGGTTCTGTCTTAGGTTGGTTTTGTTCATTTGAGACTTGTTTTGGTTCAAGCATGGTTTCATCTAGGATGCTAGGCTTAGTGGTTGGAGAAATCATGTTTTGGAGGGATAGTGCTACTATTTTATTTTCCTTGAACTTTTGATAGAATAGGAAAAAGAAGTCTTGTTGTGGTTTTATAGGTTCCATGGGCTCAGGCCAAAAGAAATCTAGGGAAAAGTTTGCACAGGTGGACAAAGGGTTAAAGCCACTATGGTGGACAATGAATACCTCAGTATCAAAGGGAAACTTTAAACATTTATGCACAGATGAAGTGACAACTGCCATGGAGTGAAGCCATGGATTTCCTAGTTTCACATGACATTGTTCCAACTATGGGATGATGGAGAATGAGACATCTAATGTTTTCAATCCTATTTGTAAAGGAAGAGTGATAGATCCCATCATAGGGCAAGGAAAAACATTGTGTGTCTTGATCCATCATTTTGGTTTATCATATGTATCTTGATAGAGCTCATGCAAATGTAGAAATTCCTTGGTGATCACATTCTCTCCACGGGTGGGATCTATTAGTATCCCTTAGGTGGGCTTGTCATAGATACGACTGAATATTTAAAAAGAGCCATTAGTTGCATGTTTATGTATATCCTTAGAGGAGAAGCAATGTCAAGAGGACTTTTAGTTCGGCCCCTATGAGGAATGACGTATATAACTCCTACCATTTCATCCATAGGATTATTATTGATAGCATCATGTTGAATTGAATGATTGTTATCATCATCTATGCCAACCTTCATCACATCATTCTTTGTAGTTTTGTTGGTTTTAATGAATGAAATACTATGTTTTGGAATGGGGTTGGTGAAAATTTGCAAGTTTTGGTTAGGAGGGGAAATGGGCTTATTTCCTTTACTGCTAACAGCTCCAACAGAAAGACGACTAGAATCAATGAGGTCTTGCACATGATGTTTAAGATGCTTGCAATGTGTTGTGTTGTTTCCATTTTGTTGGTGGTAATGGAAATAAGAATTTTATCTAAAGCTCAGAGGAAAAGGCTTATTAGGATTAGGTGTTTTGATGGGATACAAGGTAATCATTTATTGTTCTAAAAGTTGGGACATTATGTTGTGAGGGTATCAGCTAAGGTAGTGAATTTTCTTTTCGGGTCCCCATGGCTAAAGGGTATTGTGGATTTAACTACTTAGAAATTGGAATTTTGAGTTGTTAGTTGAGGGGTATTGAATTGAAGGAACCCTTTCTTCTCTTTACTAAATGGTTGGGAATTTTTTTGGTTTGTAGACTTAGATTTCTCATTTTGACTAGAAGTGGACTTTGTATCTCGACTACTGACCAAATTTTGATAATCACGGAGGGAAGTACACAAGTGCATGAATAATGAGAATTTCATCATGGTAATCTTGTCTTGGATCTTGCTTTGCAAATTTTTTATGGAAATATTTTGAAGGTGAGGGTCAAGGACATTGAAATCGATTTAGGAATAAAGCAATTGATAGCGTGAGATAAAGTCAATTATATTTTCTTCTTACTTTTTCTTACATCTCATAAAATTGGCCAAGTTCATCTTAGGAGTCATATGCACTTGGAAATGGTTTACAAATGCCTCAACAAGTTCATTGAATGAACTGATTGAGTCGTTTGATAAAGAGAACCATTCAAAGGAAGTATCTTTTAAGGAACTAGGAAAAAGCTTAGCTAGGATTTTATCATCAAGGACAAAGTCACTACATAAGGAAGTATAGGAATTAACATGGTTAGAAGGATCTCCCTTCCCTCCATATTTCTCAAATCTAGGCACCTCTACACCTTGTGGCATCAATGTTTGCAATATCTCCAAGGATAATGGACTACTTTATGATAGGGTCATTTGTGTTATGAGATGGAAGTGAGAATGATGAAGGGGTGTATGTGTTTGATGGATAAGTGAATGAAATTATTATAGGAGGTAAGGTGGAAGGAGTTATGATGTACAATGCCACATAGGAACTAGGGATGCTAGCGGAAATACCCATGGAAGGAATCACATTACTATTTTTTTGCATTGTTGTTGTGACTTGAGGATTGGTATAGGTAGGTATCGAGATAATTTTTGTGGGTGGAGGAATTTTAGGTCCTCCTTGGTTTGTGACATTTCTTATTGGTAATGGACAACTAGTGATTGGGGAAAGTGTTTTCTGAAGATTTGAACTATATTTTTCACAAGGTCAAGTCCATCTTCACTTTCTAGCATGTGGTGAATATTATGTATAGTAGGGATGAGAATAGTTGAAATGTTATCATTTTGTACTTTATGTTGTAAGTTTGCTAAGTCTTCATGAATTTGGATTATGTTTTCTTATGGGACACTATCATTCCTTGTTTCAACTTACTTACTACTTGAAGGAAGGGATTTATTAAGGGTATTTTCCATACCTAATGTACTAGTGTCAATATTGGGAGTGAAAGAGCTAGACAACCTAAGATCCACAATGATTGTGTTATCACAGGTTGACATGAGTCTCAAAATTTATCTCACTACAATATTAGCAATAGGATGCCAAATACTCATACAAGGGCTACTAAATGCAAGGTGAATGCAAACGTAATATAAGCTAGGAACAATGAAATGCTTATAACAAAAAATGTAAAAACTGAAATAGAAAGGAAATAACAACAAACAAAAATCAGAAACTAAACTTTAAATTCCAGAAAATGCAGTGGAAAAAATGCAAAGGGACTGATTTTCCCAAGCTGGAAAATGAGTCCCAATGAGGATTTTTTTCAAAATTTTCATAATTTTTCAATTCAATTTTATACTTTTTATGTTTTATCATATGTATTTGAGATACAAAAAAAGATTTTAAATGATATTCAATGAAATTATATGTGAAAATGAAAGCTACACCAGCTTTCACTAATGCAAAATTTGAAACCATAGAATGCAAATTAACTAATGCAAGTCCTAATGCAATATTAATGCAAGAAAAATCTAAGATGATAATGCACTCCAAATCAAAATTATGATGTTCACATTGGTGTCACCAAAATGGAACCTCCAAAAATGGGGTCATGATGAGGGTTATTAAGTGGGTATGTGGAGGATCGTGATGGGCCAAAAAGTGGCAATATGATGGGTATGTGGCTGATGACTATTTTTTTACCCAAAATTGATGAAACGAAAAGGGTTTTTAAAGAAGATTCTCAAATTTCCACTGATATAAATTATGCTTTACTTTGAATTAAATAAGTAATTATTATTCATTTTCTATTCAAATTAAGACTAAAGTCTTGATTGATAGGCAGATTGAAAAGCATCTATAGCTTTCAAACGGTATCACATTTTTTCAATCCAAAACATGCGTCACATTCTATGTTTCGCATACTATAGGATTAAAAAAATAAAAATTGAATTTCGTGAATTTTTGACCAAATTAAGGTGGTTAGACATATAGCTTTTTATATTTTTTAAAAAGTTGTAATAAAAAATTGATAATTAATTATTTACTTGGAAAAAAATTATAAAAAAATATGCATCACATCAGAGCATGAGTCCTCTACTTATATCTAAAATATTATAAAAAATAATTATCATTTTATTGTGGTTAGGGTGGTCAGACAGATAGCTACTTATTTTTCCCCTGAAATTTAAGTACCACTACATTGAAATTTCAAATTTTCACCAAATAGATTTTTTTTTTTAAACAAACCTAGTATTTTATTAACTACATTCAAATTTCTACAGATTCTAATTTTACATATTTTTGAATTAATATAGATAGCTTATTCAAATTTTTATGTCAAGTTACCTAACTCTAATTTTTTTGAATTTTTTGCCACTTAAGGGCCTATTTTTTCCATGATGATCATGCATATACCCACGTGCTATCACACCCACTTTCAAAGTTATTCCATTCAAGGATAACCTTAGAGATCTCAATGCAAAAGAGAAAGAGATCCTGCAATACGGCTATTCTAGGGGCTAAAAGTAGACTAATAAGGGGTTCACCACCAAGTTTAGACTTAAAAAAGATAATGAAATGTAAGATGAAATGAAAAACCCTAATTGAATGCAAGGTAACACTAAATTGCCTAGAAAAGTGAATGAAATGAAACATAAAACTACAAAATATAATGTGTGCACTTGAAAATATAGAAATGGTTGAATGGAGATCGGGAACACTAGAAAATATGACTTTACTATTGTAAAGGACTCAATTTACAAGCTGGCTAAATCATTCTATATTTTAGAAAACTACATAGGAACATGAATCTACCAAATGAGTGTTTGAATCTACAAAAATCTAAAAATTGACTGGAACTGGGATTCATTCACCATAAGTGATGAATCAATCTAGTTGGGATTTTTTGAAACTTCAAAGGTTGATCTTGCTCTTCCCTATCAAATTTGGCTTTCCTAATTTGTTTTCAAATTTGAATCTCTATTTTTCATCATGTAGGTGATGTCCAATGTCTTCAAGGCTTGATGAAAACTTTGAGTGACTTGACAACTTTTCTCCAATCTTGCTCCTTGGTAAATTTGCAGCCTAGGCCTATAAATCACACAAAAAGGAGAGGAAAAAATGTTGTTGGGTTAGTGGATAGGGGTTTGCCTTGGTCAAACCATGTTTTGGAAATCAGTCCTTGAAATCAAACCAAATAGCAATGGAGAATGATGAATGAACATATGAAAATGTTGCAACTCACCAAACCCTAGCAATAAAGTGTTGCAAATATGCTGGAGATGGCTACAATAGATGTGAATCTTGAATCTTGTTTGAATGATGTTAATCTTGAATGCAATGCTTGCTTGAATGATAAACCTTACTGTACCATAGAATAATGGATCATTAACATTTTCATGGTCATTTAGATACTACTTTCATATTATTTGATCTATTTTGCTTGATTTATTTATTTAATATGACTTAAATATTCACAATAAATTCTAAATATTCAATTTATTGATATATTGGCATAGTGTTGTGAAACATTTCTAAAATTTTCTAGACTCTTCTTATCATAATTCATCTAAATATCACCTTTTTATTCATCATCAAGTCCTATTTTGAAGTGTTGTAAAGTCTTGTAACAAAGATTCACACTTTTCTAGGCTTATTTTCACTATTTACACCTTTCCTATGTCTTTTATGACCCATTTATACACTTATAGGACACATTTAAGTGTATTATTGAATGTAAACCCAACAAACAATATTAAATGCAAGCTAATTCCTGACACCCTTTCACAAGCCTAGGGTGGGACCCATTTACCATGGGTGGAGAATAAGTCCCCCTTGGCTCCAAATTGAAAATATTTCAAATTTTCTTTTGAATTTTTATTCAAAATTACGTTATGTCGGCCTATGATGTTATATTATTGGGCTAATAAGGAAATAGTGTGTAAGAATAAGTTTTTTTCTCTCATTATTCACCCCCATTCATCTTAACTCATTCAAGCACTCAAGCATTTCATCTCTCTAAACATTTTACATCTTTTATCAAGCATTTATCAAGTACTTTTGAGCTTCCATTGCTTTATAATCAAATTTCTCCAACAAGGGTATGGTATGTGAGAGCATTTACATGTTATTTTTATATCATCTCCTACATATTTCATTTCATTTTCAAGGGTTTGATTACCAAAGCAAGATTTGACCAAGGAAAATCATTATAACCTAACCCTTAACCATTTTCCCCTCTTGCATGTGTGTTTGCAGACTTTTGTATGCAGATTTATCGAGAACAAAGGTGTTGAAAGGTGGTCAATAAGTTAACAAAGTATTTTTGGGTAAATCTTTCCTATTTTAGGAGGTTGGTCATGAGGTCTAGTCTCCCCCACCCCCGTGGTACCGGAGGGCATTTTGCGCCAGTGGCACCAGTCATGTTAAAAAGTTTACCAGGCGCACTGCAGTTTATAGGGGGTTGTGCTACCCGATTCCTGCAGTAAAAAAAAAGAAAAGTTAACAAAGTATTTCAAGACAACATCAACCTATTTCAAGATTGGAGAAGACCTAAAGGTTGTTATCTATATATTTGACTTTGGAAACTCGACAAGAAGAATATTACAGATCATCTAGGCCCACAATCTTGATTCGTTAATCTAAAAAATTCTGGGAGAGGACTAATTCACCATATTTGGTGAATGAGTCTCACCTTAGGGTTGAAAAAGTGATTTTTTTATATTTTGTTATGAGTCGAAAACCAATTTCCAATAGTTTTCATCAAGAGCGGGATTGATTTGTCATTAGTGGAAAATGAGTCCCATTGTTGATATTCACTGATCTCTGTTAGCATTCAAAATATTTCAAATTCTCCTAGGTACACTTAGTCCATCTCTATTTTGTCTCATTCAATTTTGTTTACATTTTCTGCATACCTCATTATGTTTTCAAACATTGCATATTACACTAGTTTTACATTCATATTTAATCTATTTCATTACTTAGTTGCATTCATATCATTTCATTTAGCATCATACATCTTTATTTGAGTGAACCCTACAATTTTATATAGGTGGAGTGCATCCTAGAGAATTCTATCTCTCTCCATTTAGGTGAAAGATCCTAAGAGTGTAAGAGAAGGACATAGAACCTTACTCTCCCATTTCCACCCATATCCAAAATCATTGGTTCATTTTGGTAAGCCTAATGTGAACTTGCATATTGAACATCTTTCTGATTTGCACTTTCATTTGTATCCTAAATCTAATTTGCATCAACATTGCACTAGCAAAAGTTTTGTTTTTGCATCCTAGGGTTTCTTCAATTTGCATTAGTGAAGGCTTCATTTAGATTTCATTTTTGCATATTATTGGCATTCAAATTCACACCTCTAGAATGCAGATTTGAAATAGACAACTATACACAGATAAACTGCTCTTCAAATTAGGAGGGGAAGCTCCCTCTTACTGATGCTATGAAAGAAAGTAAATTAAAACCAATTTTCCTATCTTTCTTTTTTAGCTATAGCACAACGTTTATAAAACACAAACATCACAACTGAGATTTTCTGATTAAGAACTTCAGGGCATGTGCAAGATCATCATGGAAAAAATAGGCCCTTAAGTGGAAAAAAATTCAGAAAAATCAGACATAGGTAACATGATGTAAAAAATTGAATAAGTTATCTATATTATTTCAAGAATATGTAACAATAAAATCTATAGAAAATTGAATATAGTTTCTAAACTACTAGGTCTATTTAAAAAAAAGAAAAGAAATCTATTCCGTGAAAATTTGAAATTTCAATGTAGTAGTACTTAAATTTTAGGGGAAAAAAGAAGTAGGTGTCTGTCTGACCACCCTAACCACATTAAAATGATAATAATTTTCTATAATATTCTAGATATTAGTAGAGGACTCATGTCCTGATGTGATGCATATTTTTTTGTAATTTCTTTCCAAATAAATAATTATTTATGAATTTTTTATTACAATTTTTTAAAAAAAAAAAAAATCTGTGCTGACCACCTTAACTTGGTCAAAACTTCATGAAATTCACTTTTTGTTTTTTTAATCATATAGTATATGAAGCATAGAATGTGATGCATGTTTCAGATTCAAAAAATGTGATATTGTTTGAAAGCTATAGATGTTTTTCAATCAACCTATCAATTAGGACTTTAGTCATAATTCAAATAGACAATGAATAATAATTACTTATTAAATTCAAATTAAAGCATAATTTATATTGGTGGAAAGTTGAGATTCTCTTTTAAAAAACCTTTTTGTTTCATCAATTTTGGGTAAAAAAATTAGTCAACCACATACCCTACACAGTCCCATCACATTGCCACTTTTTGGCCCATCATGATCCTAGACATACCCTTCAACTACGACTAACTTAAGCTAAAGACATTTCTAACTTCTCAAGTAATATGCAGAGCAAGAGAATTTAGAAATGAACAAGGTTGATTCTCTGACAAAGGCTTAAGAGAACTCTTTCTCAACATACATCTATACACTTCAATGTAGGTTGAAACTAAGATCACAAAAGCATAACACAATAAACAAAAATCTGAGATGTCATACCAAGGAAAAGGAGGCTCATGATTTTATTTCTCAAACTTCTAGAACAAAGATTACACTAAAAACATGCATGAAACAAGAAATTGCAGCTAAAGAGGCTTGCAATCTTGTTCTTACACAAAGAGAACAACAATTACAACTACTACTTGTTGGCTAAAAGAGACTCAACAATTCGCTATCATAAGCACACTTGAACAACACTTGAATAACAAATAGAAGGGACTATAGGCTTAGGGTTTTGTTATTACTAGTATAGCTAAAGAAAACTAATGAGAAAAGGCTCTTATTTATAGGAAAGCAGAGGAGTGGGGAACCCTAAAATCTCCTTGCTTTCACAAGTTAGGGCTTTCTTAGCAAGCAAGCTTTATTTCTAAATCTAGAAAGAAGATAACATCTAACACCTAAGAAAGTAGGAAAAGCAGGAAATGCCAACTATTACAATTCATCTTCTTTCTCTTCTTCAAAGAATGGATAAGAATCATTCCAAGAATAGAAAGAAAGCGAAAAGAAAGCTTCTAAATGAAAGCCACTTTGAATCTCAATCGCATTTGATAAAAAGTAGGAAACTATGTCCTAGTCAGGTGCATTGATACTATCAAAGGCAATATTCTAATGCTCCAAGATCTCTTCGCCTTCTGTGATAAAACTTAGAAACTCTTTCACTTCTTTGGCTACTTTATGAGTTCTATTCTTGAAAAACATCATTGTCCCAAAAGATGACTCACTAATTGATAAATTGGTAGCTCTGCAACTTTATGCTTCTGACACTTTTAATTTCCAATGGAAAAGTATTGCACAACCCTTTTTCGATACCTTCCCTTTTTGCTCATATCACACCTTTTCATGCTCTTCAACTGAGATGATGAAGTTTTTTGTTCATGGTGTCATTTGAAAAGTAGTTCTCAACATCGTCGGGCCTGTAGTGTGAGATACAATATTGACTTGGTTCTAAATCCCATGGGAGAGTACTTCATGCTGAGAAACTTGAATTTTCATAGTAAAAACAACTATATTCAGACAAGTTTTTCACAACTTTCTAATTTTAGCTTACTAATTTTCTTCTTCAAATGGATGAATTTTTCAAAAAAAATTCTAAGACATGGGTTTTGTTCAAAATTTCATTACAGAAGATCCAGATCATCCACTCTTGAAAATTTTTAGTGTAGATTGAAAAAGCAGCAAACCCTAATTTCTTCAAATTTTCTCAAAAAAAAGTTGGCACCTAGGTTTTGTTCAGAAGCACATTTGGAACGAACCTAGTTGATCTAATGTGAAAAATATTGAAGGCTGATAAAAAAAAGTAGCAAACACTAGAATCTGAAATTTTCTTGAAAAAAAAGCTAAGATTTGGGTTTTTTTCAAAAGATTGTTTCAAGAGGACCCACATGATCAAAATTTTAAAAATCTGAAGATTTCATTGACATGTAAGGAAAAAGCAACTACTGCAACTTGATAAATTTCCTCAAAAATTCTTCAGAAGAATGAGATGAAGGAACCCAGATGGCTAAAAATTGAAATCCTTGACCTTCTTCTTCAAAAAATTGATGTTCTAGATGAAAAAAGCATGAAAAAGCAAGGTTTTACGTTGTTGATCTAAAAATTGATGAAGAAATTTTGAAAAATCAGCAAGCTATGGCTCTCAAATATTAAAAAGAAAAACTTTGTTTGCTGCTTCTCTTTGCCACCTAGAAGAAATTGTGAAGAATGAAGGACAAGAATGCCTTAAATAAGTTTGGGGATGAGAAAATCTTCTTTCTTTTGCTTTCAATCCTTCAAACCCTAGCCTTAGCTTGTGCATTGAATTTTTACATTTTCATTCTCTATGAAATTTTGGCATTTTGAAAGTTTGGCTAAGGCATGGATTCTTGGGCACCAATCTCCTCTTGGGGTGCTTTTCTTCTCCATACTTTTCCATTTTCTTCACTATTTTCATTTCTTTTTGCTTGAGTTTCATCTGCTATTCAATCTAGATTTTTGGGAGCTCGGTTAACACTATGATCCGGTAGAATAATCTATCATGGAGCCTAATTGTTTCTAAAGAGATGATCTGGAGACAACTTTGGCTAAAGAATTCATCTTGACCTCCAAAATCTTGGGTGCCCCTGGCTACCTACGGTGCCCAAGTTCACCAGGCTTAACCATTTTTCTTAAGTTTTCAACTTTTCCTCAATTTTGAACCCTGTTTGATCTTTCATTTCTGGCCTCTAGGTTGATTCGATGGATGAGATGAATCATTCATTGTGAAGCTTGTTTGATTCTTTGGAGATTATTCTAGAGGCATCTCTTGCTAAAAAAAAAAATTGACCTTCAAAATCATCAGAGCGTATTTCCTCCACGGGCACCCATTTTATCTAGAGTTAGCCATTTTTTATGTTCATGAAGTTCCTCTTCTTTCCCTTTGATCTTCTGATGAATTCTCAATTCAGAGAGCTAGAATGATCGAATTGGCTAGCTGACTATTTCATTGGATAGCTTAACTGAATTATACAAGATGATGTTGGGAGCTGCAACTGCAAATTTTATCATTTTAGGCTTCAAAATTTTGGGTGCCCTTCTTCACCAAGGGCGCCCATGTTTACTAGACTTCGAATATTTTTTATTTTCATCTTTTCTCTTCTTTAGATGATCTCATTAGATCTAGAGTGCTAGGTGCCAAATTGACTGATGGCTAGGCTCGTTACGGAGCTGAGGCGAATCCAAGAGGGGTCTTGTAGGAGTTACATCACCTGAAAGTTGCATTTGAGGGCTCAAAAGATTGGATGCCCTTCTTCACCAGGGGTGCCCATTTGCTCTAGATTTAGAATGTTTTCATCTAGTTTTATCTTCAAACTTTGAATCTTCATCTTGTACCATTACCTTTGATGTGGACTTGTCAGAGACTGACCAGTCTGATGTTCTGATGTAGACACTCATTGCGAAGCTGTTTGAATTCCAAAGAGATTGAGCACTTTTGTAGACCTTAACTGCTAGATTAGGCTCCTCAAAAAGTTAGGGGCCCCTAGGCACCTGGGGCACCCAATGTTCTCAAACTTAGAAAAATTTCAAACATTTTCAAGATTTTCATTTTGCATTCTATTTGAAACTGCCCTGTTTGATCTCAAATTCTGAATGACTAGATGATCTGATGACTGCATTACCAGACTCACTACTAGGGTGGGGGGAAACTGAACAAATTTTCCTGGGAGCTCAAACCCTAATTCCATCATTTGATGCCCTAAAAAGATGGGCACCTATTCTCTCCTAGGGCGCCCATGTTAAGTAAACTTAGTCAAATTTAGGAAAATTTCACCTTCTTTCCTTGTTCTTCATGCATGCTCACCAACTCAACTTCTACTTAGTGCTTGAGTGTTGAATCTGATGCCTGGCAACTAACTGACCTCCATTGATGACTTTGGAGCTCCTCAAATGCTTCTAGAAAAGCAGAATAGACCCACTAGAGAAAAATTGATCTTTTTGGGATTCTGACTGCGCTAGCCTGATACAAAAGTATTTTGAGCCAATCAAAATCAGATTGGACCCTAGCAAAAAAAAATTCTATTTTTAGAAAAAAAAATTTTGGAATTTTTTGCTAGTATCCATTTCGAAAGAACCCCAAAAAAACCTAGAAAAAGTTACTATTTTTAGAAAATTTCTAAAAATAGTAGTTTTCCTAAAAAGTAGCGATGAAAAACTAAGATCTGGGTTTTGTAGATTAGGTCACTTTGAGTTGACCTAGATCATTAGATTTTGGAAATTTCACATTCTAACCCCTCATGCAAGACATGCACATCCAAATTTTGACCTTTTTGATAGACTTGACAAGACTTTTACTCATTTCTTCAAAATGTCTACATGTAACAAAATTTTTAATTTGTGGTACAAAATTGGCTTTGTTTGGGGACCATGGCAGATACTTATGGCATAGGAGAACCATAGAATCTCTAGAGTTTTAAGCATAGACCAGTGCCTTATCCATTGGGTATTCGAGTTAGCATCATTTCATAATCACCTATTTGCAAAACTTTCCCTAAGTCACCTAAAAATTGACTTGCTAGAATCATATAATAGTTGGACTTCCCTAAAAAAATTCACCTAAAACATGACAGGACTGTTACAAAAAGGTGAAACACAACATAATGATCACATTGCAAAAAGGGGAAACACATCATGAAAACACAAAGAAAAATTATTTAAAAAAATTTACTTCACCTTTGAAGGATGTCGTGTCTGCCTGAAAGGCTTTACTTCTCTTCTCCTGGGTATTGTAGGAGACAAATCTTTAGGAATGAAGATTCTCATATCTTCATACATCTAGGTAGAGGAACCTTGAAAAAAGTCAGAATATGGTGCAAGGAAGGAAGCATGCACCAATGAGTCACCAACTTTGTTGACGTTCATCTTTGGGATCTTTTTGTTGTCAATCTTCAAGATGCCTCTATTGTCAAATTTTTTAAACCAATCGATCGTGTTCCAAATCCAATTTCTATAATATCGTAGATGATACTTTTTGACTTGGAAATATCCTTTGATTGGCTCATCGATTAGCTCCATGTCCCCTTTAACACATAATAGTTCAATTCCCATTTCTTCAGCATTTTTGAGGCCTAACAAAATTGCCTCTTTTTTAGCTTCAGTAAACTCCAATTGTAGGCCATATGAAAATGGGTACAATTGTTCTTTAGGGGAGATGATCGCTTCCCCTGCTCTTGATTATATATTAGAACCAACCCCATCAAATTGTATTGTCCATAACTTTGCATCCTTTTTCAATCTCTTTTTGGGACAAGCAATGTTATGGTCTTCAATTCCTATCTCTGACAGCATTACATAATTACCAAGACCCATTTCTTGATATAGAATTTGGGATGGGGGGTTTGGGATTTTCACCACCATGAACTAGGATTTGGGTTTAGGTTCTATCTTGATTCTACCTTCCTCCACAAGAATGGCTACAGATGACCAATCTAATTGCATTGTACCACCAAGATCTTTGTAGAAGCTCTGACTCAACAATATCCCATAGGTAGGTGGAATTTCAGCCACTAGAATATTCATCACTAATCTTTTCTCTAGAAAAGCTGCCAACCTTACTTGAGTGTCCTTCAATTGTCTGACCAATGGCACCAACTCAGACTAAATTGAATAACACTCATTCTAATTTTCTATGCATGAGAGTCCCAATGCTTTTATCACTTGTAGAGGCATGATGTTGTTTGAAGTTCCTGAATCAATAATTCAATTGCTCTATTTGAATCATCCTATATACAAAGATATATAGAAAGGTTTGGGCTTTTCTTTCACTAGAACAGATGACTCAAGCAATGTAGGCTGAATTGAAGCTTCTTTCTTCACATGTTGTATTATTCTGTCTAGCTGGTTAGGATGATCACAAAGATATTCCAACTAAGAAATTTGCGCTTTTGTCTTCATCAAGGTATCTACAATGTCAAAATTGGATGGAGATGGGTCTTGAGCAATCACTTCTTTAACTTTTTCTTTAGCTCTCTGCTTCTCTTCTTTTTGTGCTTGCAAGTACAAAGCACTTGTAAACATAGGTAAAGGGTGTCTTCCATGATTTACTACAAGAGAGTAGTGGTGGAGGTATTCTTTTGCTTCAATAATGGGTTCACTTTGAAAGTATCTCGAAGTGGATTTTCCATCGAAGTTGTCCGTTTGTGGTAAGACAATATTCAAACTTGGTGTTGGGACAAAATTGGAACTAGGTACAGCATCAACATATCCCATAATATGATTAATTCTTAAGTTCTCAGGACTTGTAGAGCAGGTATGTTCATCGGTATCATGAAAGGAACAAAATACTACATGTGGTGCAGCTTCAACTATTGGTCTTGGTGGAGCTACTAGAAACCATGGCCTATAATTGTTGTAAGGCTGAAAATCATTTCTCCTTGGCTAATATAGCTGTTGAAGTTGATATTTTTGTTGAGGTTGATATTGTGGTGGTGATAGTGCGAGCATGTCATTGGCTACCTTATGTAGCAATGTATATACATAACTCTAAACCAAAGGCCTAATTGAATCTTTCTTCATTATTCCAAAAGTGATCATATTATCTTCTAGCTCAATGGTGTGTCTTTCTGCATCCATCAATTCTTTTTTTTTTTTGTCTTCAAGAAGAAGGCTATCTCTAATGGAAGAGCATTTATGAAGCAGTTCATCATAATCTTTGGTGATGGATTAAGTGTAAAAGAAAGTCACATAACAAGATGATTAAATCTTGCTACAAACTCCTTCATGGGCTCATTGTACTCCACCTTTGAATTTGCACATTGGGAAAACAACCAATGACTGTCTTCAGTAGGCTTGAATCTCACCAAGAATTTGTTGCTCATAGTTGATCATCTTGCAATAATTCCTAGCTCTAGGTGATTGAACCAATCAGAAGCATTCCCAGCAAGAGTCTCCACAAAGATATGCACTGCGATGTCTTCATGTTGAACATGCAAGATGGCACGGGCCATTGAGAAGGCAGAAAGATGATCATTAGGATGTTGACTCCCATTGTTGTGAAAATGGGGAAAGTGCTTCCTTGACCCTTTAGGCAATTCATGATGTTCCCGCAAAGTCAAACATCCAATGATGTTACCCAAAGGTAACAGGGGTGGACATCTCAGGTTACTTCCAACATTATTGTTGTTATCACTAATTGCTTCTGCTAGATCAAGAAATAGGCTACCAAATGTTCATTCTTGTGTTATAAAGCACAATCTTTCTTGAAGTTTTATCTATCGTGCCCTACGGTGGGTGCCAAAAAACTATTGGTGTTTAAATTTGCACCTTTGGAATGCAGATTTGAAATGCACAGCTATGCACAAATAAACTACTCTTCAAATTAGGAGGGGAAGCTCCCTCTTGCTAATGGTATGAAAGAAATTAAATTAAAACTAATTCACCTATCTTTTTCTTTCAGCTAGAGAACAAGGTTTATAAAACACAAATATTGTAGCTGATATTTTCTAATTAAGAACTTCAACTACAACTAACTTAAGCTAAAGATGTTTCTAACTTCTCAAGTAATACACATAGCAAGATAATTTAGAAATGAACAAGGTTGATTCTCTGACAAAGGCTTAAGAGAAATCTTTCTCAACATACATCTACACACTTCAATGTAGGTTGAAATTAATATCACAAAAGCATAAGACAATAAACGGAAATCTAAGATATTATACCAAGGCAAAGGACACTCATGATTTTATTTCTCAAACTTCTAGAACAAAGATTACACTAAAAACATGCACAAAATAAGAAATTTTAGCTAAGGAGGCTTGCAATATTGTTCTTACACAAAGGGAATAGCAATTACAACTACTTGTTGGCTCAAAGAGACTCAAAAATTTTCTATCATAAACACAATTGAACAACACTTGAATAACAAATAGAAGGCACTATAGGCTCAACATTTTGTTACCACTAGTATGGCTAAAGAAAACTAATGAGAAAAGGCTCTTATTTATAGGAAAACAGAGGAGTAGGGAACCCTAAAATATCCTTCCTTTCACAATCTAGGGCTTTCTCAACAAGCAAACTTTATTTCTAAATCTAGAAAGAAGATAACATCTAACACCTAAGAAAGCAGGAAAAGTAGGAAATACCAACTATTACAATTTGTCTCCTTTCTCTTCTTCAAAGAATGGATAAGAATCATTCCAAGAGTAGAAAGAAAGTGGAAAGAAATCTTCTAGGTCAAAGCCACTTTGAATCTCAATCACATCCAATAAAAAGTAGGAAACTATGTCCTGGTCAGGTGCATTGATACTATCTAAGGAAATATTTTGATGCTTCAAGATCTCTTCACCTTTTGTGATCAAACTTAGAAAATATTTCACTTCTTTAGCTGCTTTATGAGTTTTATTCTTGAAAAACATTGCTATCCAAAAAGATGACTCACTAATTGATAACTTGGTGGCTCTGCAAGTTTATGCTTCTAACACTTCTAATTTCCAACGGAAAAGTATTGCACAATCCTTTTTCAATACCTTTCATGTTTGCTCATATCACACATTTTCATGCTCTTCCGCTGAGATGATGAAGTTTCTAGTCCATGGTGTCATTTGAAAAGTAGTTCTCAACATCATCAACCCTGCGGTTGTGAGATACAATACTGACTTGGTTTTGAATCCCATGGGAGAGTATTGCATGCTGAGAAACTTGAATTTTGATAGTAAACTCGACTACATTCAGACAAATTTTGCACAACTTTCTAATTTTAGATTGCTAGTTTTCTTCTTCAAATGAAATAATTTTCAATTTTTTTTTTGAGATATGGGTTTTGTTTAGAACTTCATTAGAAGAAGACCCAAATCATCCATTTTTGAAAATTTTGAGTGTAGACTAAAAAAGTAACAAACCCTAATTTCTAAAAAAATTCACGAAAAAAAGTCGGCACCTAGGTTTTGTTTAGAAGCACATTTGGAATGAACCCAGTTGATCAATTGTGAAAAATATTGAAGGCTGATCGAAAAAGCAACAAACCCTAGAATCTGAAATTTTCTTGAAAAAAAAGCTGAGATCTCTGTTTTCTTCAAAAGATTGTTTCAAGAGCACCCACATGATCAAAATTTTCAAACTCTAAAGATTTCACTGACATGCAAGGAAAAAGAAGCTGCTGCAACTTCATAAATTTCCTCAAAAATTATTCAAAAGAATGAGATGAAGAAATCGAGATGGCTAAAAATTGAAATCCTTGACCTTCTTCTTCAAAAATTTGATGATCTAGATGAAAAAAGCATGAAAAAGCAAGGTCTTATGTTGCTGATCTAAAAATTGATGAAGAAAATTTGAAAAATCAGCAAGCTATGGCTCTCAAATCTTAGAAAGAAAAAAATTGTTCATTACTCCTCTTCACCACCTGCAAGAAATTGTGAAGAATGAAGGACAAGAATTCCTTAAATAAGTTTAAGGATGAGAAAATATGCTTTCTTTTGCTTTCAATCCTTCAAACCCTAGCCTTAGCTTGTGCATTGAATTTAGACATTTTCCTTTATGAAATTTTGGCATTTTGAAAATTTGGCTAAGGCATGGCTTCTTGGGCACCAATCTCCTCTTGGGGCACTTTTCTTCTCCATACTTAGCCATTTTCTTCACTATTTTCATTTTTTTGGCTTGAGTTTCATCCTATATTCAATCTCAATTTTTGAGAGCTAGGTGAACGTTGTGATCCAGCATAATGATCTATCATGGAGCCTGATTGTTTCTAAAGAGATCATCTAGAGACAAATTTGGCTAAAGACTTCATCTTGACTTCCAAAATCTTGGGTGCCCCTGGCTACTTGGGGTGCCCAAGTTCACCAGACTTAACCATTACTCTTAAGTTTTCAACTTTTCCTCAATTATTAACCCTATTTGATCTTCAATTTCCAACTTCTAGATTGATTTGATGGATAAGCTAAATAATTCATTGCAAAGCTTGTCTAATTTTGAGGAGATTGTTGTGGAGGCGTCTCTGGCTAAAAATATTGTTTTGACCTTCAAATTCATGGGAGCCTATTTCCTCTAGCGGCACCCATTTTGTCAAGAGTTAGCCATTTTTTATGTTCATGAAGTTCCTCTTCTTTCCCTTTGATCTTCTGATAAATTCTCAATTCTAGGAGCTAGAATGATTGAATTGACGAGTTGAAAACTTCATTGGATAGCTTAATTGAATTAGACAACATGATGTTGGGAGTTGCAACTACAAATTTTATCATTTCAGGCTTCAAAAGTTTGGGTTCCCTTCTTCACCAAGGGCACCCATGTTTACTAGACTTAGAATATTTTTTATTTCCTTCATCTTTGCTCTTCTTCAGATGATCTCATTAGATCTGGAGTTCTAGGCACCAGATTGACTGATGGCTAGGATCGTTATGGAGCTAAGGAGAATCCAGGAGGGGTCTTTTGGGAGTTACATCACCTGAAAGTTGCATTTGGGGGCTTAAAATCTTAGGTGCCCTTTTTCACTAGGGGTGCCCATATGCTCAAAACTTAGAATTTTTTCATCTGTTTTCATCTTCAAACTATGAATCTTCATCTTATACCATCACCTTTGATATGGATTTGTCGGAGACTGACTAGTCTGATGTTTTGATGGAGACACTCGTTGCAAATCTGATTGAATTTTGGAGAGATTAAGCACTTTTGCAAACCTTAACTGTTGGATTAGGCCCCTCAAAAATTTGGGCACCCCTGGTCACCTAGGGTACCCAAGCTTCCCAGACTTAGAAACTTTTCAAATATTTTCAAGATTTTCATTTTGCATTCTATTTGAAACTAACGTGTTTGATCTCAAATTTTGGATGGCTAGATGATCTGATGACTACACTGCCAAACTCGCTGTGGGGGTGGAGAGAAACTAAACAACTTTTCCTCAGAGCTCAAACCCTAATTCCATCATTTGATGCCCTAAAAAGATGGGCACCTATTTTCTCTTGGGGCACTCATGTCAAGTAGACTTAGTCAATTTTAGGTAGATTTCACCTTCTTTCCTCATTCTTCATGCATGCTCACCAACTCAACTTCTGCTTAGTGCTTGAGTGTTGAATCTAATGTCGAGTAGCTGATTGACCTCCATTGGTGACTTCAGAGTTCCTAAAATGCTTCTGAAAAAGAAGAATAGACCCATTACGGAAAAACTAATCTTTTTTGGATTCTGACTACACCAGCTTGATACAGAAGTATTTTGAGCCAATCAAAATTAGTTGGGAACCTAGTGGAAAAACTTTCTATTTTTACAAACTTTCTATTTTTAGAAATTTTTGCCAGTATCCATTTCAAAAGAAACCCAAAAAAAATTTACTATTTTTAGAAAAAAATTAAAAATAGCAATTTTCTTAAAAAGTAGGGATGAAAAACTGAGATTTGGGTTTTGTAAATTAGGTCACTTTGAGTAGACCCAGATCATCAAATTTTAGAAATTTCACATTTTAACCCCTCATGCAAGACATGCACACCCAAATTTTGATCTTTTTGACAGATTTGACAAGACTTTTACTCATTTCTTCAAAATGTCTAAGTCTAACAAATTTTTTAATTTGGGGTACAACACATATAATATTATTGAAAAACTAAAACTCTGCATTTGGATACTTAGATTACATCATATTAGAATTATATAACATTTTATGAAAATACAAAACAATATCATCCTTGGACTCATTTACCACCTAGGGCGAATTAATCCAATTGCATATATTGCATTTTAGTTTTAGGCATTTTTTTGTCTTTTTTTGCATTACAATTTTTTGTTCTTTCTGTTTGAGTTTCCAATTTCTTTGTTTATCTTCTTTCTTGCATATTTATTTACTTTCATTATGACTTTTTGCTTCAGTAAGTTTTTGACATCCATGAAATATTTAGTTGATATGTCAAACTGTGCTTTTGGTTGTGATCCTAATGAACTTGAGCTTCCTCATGCTCCTTCAACTCCTTGTAATTTTCCTCCTCATGATGTTAACATCATAGGAGAACATGATGTTAGCATGAATGGATTATTTAATGAATTTTTTGGAAACCTTAAAGCTAACAAGACATTTTATCCATCCATGAAGTCTAAAGACCTTCCCATATTCTCTCCTCATAACATGTTTGGCTTCCTACATCCTAAAATTAATGGACCTAAGGTTCCTCCTAGAAATGGACCTAGTTATTCCTCACAAGAAATTCCACAAACATCCTACACTAATCAAGTCACTAATACCCCTATCAACCTTGAAGAGGCCTGTGGTAAGGGTTGCACTATTTTATGAAAACAAGGATGTGATATCACTAAAGAACAGGACATTCACCAAATTTTTGAACAAATTCATACTGAAGAAAATGCACAAGGAATAGGTTATCAACCTCCTCCTGATTTAAACATCCTTCTTCCTCGAGAACAACCATTCACTCATAGTAATTTTGAGGAAACAAGGATCCCCATGGGTCCTTCTCCTCCTCCCTCCATTCATGAAAGAGGTGAATCTAGTAAAAGGAAACAACCTTGTAAGCTGAAAAAAATCAAGTTTCCTCTCCATCCATCACCTGAATGTGAAAGGAAACTCCAAATACTTATGAATAGAGGTCTTATATTATTACCACCTTCCAATAGGCTGGTTATCTATCCTAAATATTCAAATATCCCATATTGCAAATACCATCATATTATTGGCCATCATAGTGAAGAATGTTGAACATTAAAGGAAGTATTGAATAGGTACCACTTTACTGATACCGACAGTTATCCTATCATTTCATAAATTCAATTTTTCTCTTTCATGCCATGATTGAAGAATCTTCCATTATCATCATTGCACAATCTTTCCCATCATCTATCTCAGCTCACTTTTGTCTTGTACTCAGTGGAGACAAGTTGTTGTTAGCCTTGTCCTAGTAATGCATTTGTTCTTGTCCCTTATCTTTGTTATTCTCCTTCCACTTACCCTTATTGAGATTGGAATGTGCATGACTCGTTTGATGTGTGACTAGAATTTGCATTACTAGTCCTTTTTATTTTTCTTTTATGTGTGTATCATGTTCCCTTGTATTGTGTGTTGAACAATGTTCACTCTCTATGTGTCATTCTTATCATTTTATGTGCTTTGGGGAATGATGACAGTTCCAACCTCTTTAAATAAAAACATTATTGAACCCAAATCCATAGATCCCTTATGTGTTTGGTGTTTCTTCTTTGGAGGCAACCCCTCTTTCTCTTTCTTTTACATGAAGCAACCTATTAAAAAACACATGACTTGGCATAGATGATTTTCAATGTGGCTCTCATGTCTTATTTTTGTTTTCATTTCTCCCTTTGCTACTTTAAACAAATTTCTCATAGAACAGTGTGTAGCAATTCCTTTAAAGTGGGGGAATACATTGGCACTATTCATTTTTCATTTTCCTTTTTCTTGCTTCTTAGTGTAGCCTTGTTATTTCATTCAATGTGTTTGTTACTTTGTGGATGGCATTGGGTATAGTGTCCTTCATAAGTGTGATCTATCTTAGCATACTACATTCCTCTTAGTGGCCTGATGTGATGTACTACATCCCTTAAGATGTGAATTTATTATTCTTTGGTTCGTCCTCTCTTGGAGACATTAGACACAATGTTCCCTAAGTGATAGGCCTTGCATGATCTTAACAAGACTCATTTGAAAATTTTCCTTTTTGCACTTTTTGCACTTTTTACATGTTTACTTTTTTACCACCTTGCATAACACAACTCTTATGCCTATGGTACTATCCTATACAATATTTTTTTCCTTTGTGGTGCCTTATTAAAGTTATCAGGAGGTATAACTTTGGTATGGTTGCACAGTAAGCCCATTCTAAGGCATGAATTTCCCCATAGCCACCTTTGTGTTTGTGAGTGCATACCAACTGGCATATGTTTCTCTCTTTTGGATTTTCTCACCCGATAGATAGCCATGAGTTTTGTCACCCCAAAGTGAGTATGCATTTTCTTTTTGGACAAATAGCCTAGATCTGATCTACAACTAACTAGACAAATGATTGAAGCTTAATTCGACCTCTTTCCATTTTCTTTCTCTTCTTCATATGCATTCCTTTGTTCTTATGCTTATTTAGCCATGGGATCTTCATCTAGGGGGCTTGATTGTCCCTCTTGATCATTTTTATTTCATCTTATTAGCATAAGTGCATTTGGAATTCTTTGTCAATATTCATGGTTACTTTAGTGTGAGTCTAAAGCAAGTTCATCCTCTCACTAAAGTGGGGTCTAAATGTACCCTAGAAAAATGGATCATTAACATTTTCATGGTCATTTAGGTCCTGCTTTCTTAGTATTTGATCTATTTTGCTTGATTTAATGATATAATATGACTTAAATATTCACATTAAATTCTAAATATTTAGTTTATTGATGTCTTAGGATAGATTTTTGAAATGTTGGGTATGTGCAAGATCATGATGGGCCAAAAAGTGGTGATATGATGGGTATGTCTAGGGTATGTGGCTGACGACTTTGTTTTACCCAAAGTTGATGAAATGAAAAGGGTTTATAAAGGAGATTCTAAGCTTTCCACTAATATAAATTATGCTTTACTTTGAATTTAATAAATAATTATTATTCAATCTCTATTTTAATTACACCTAATATCCTTATTGATAGGTTGATTGAAAAACATCTATAGCTTTCAAACGGTATCACATTTTTTGAATCTAAAACATGTGCCACATTCTATGATTCACATACTATAGGATTAAAAAAAATTGAATTTAATGAAGTTTTGACCAAGTTAAAGTGGTTAGACATACGAGTTTTTATATTTTTTAAAAGTTGTAATAAAAAAATCATAATTAATTAATTACTTGCTTCTTATTTTTTCCCTAAAATTTAAGTACTACTGAATTGAAATTGAAATTCTTCACAAAATAGATTTTTTATTTTTTAATAAACCTAGTAGTTTAAAAAATACATTCAATTTGCTACAGATTCTATTCTTAAATATTTTTGAAATAATATAAATAGTTGATTCAAATTTTTACATCAAGTTTCCTAACTCTGATTTTTCTAATTTTTTCTCCACTTAAGGCCCTATTGTTTCCATGATGATCCTACACATACCCTATTGTGAAACATTTCTACACTTTTCTAGACTCTTCCTATCACAATTCATCTAAATATCACCTTTTTAGTCATCATCAAGTCCTATTTTGAAGTGTTGTAAAGTCTTGTAACAAAGATTCATGCTTTTCTAGGCTTCTTTTCACTATTTACACCTTTCTTATGTCTTTTATGACCCCTTTATACATTTATAGGACACATTTAAGTGTATTTTTGAATGTAAAATTGAAAAAAATATTAAATGCAAGTTAATTCTTGACACCCTTTCACAAGCCTAGGGTGGGACCCATTCACCATGGGTGGTGAATGAGTCCCCCTTGGTTCCAAGTTGAAAATATTTCAAATTTTCTTTCAATTTTTTATTTAAAATTACCTTATGTTAGCCTATGATGTTGTATTATTGGGTTACTAAGGCACACGTGTGTATAAATAAGTATTTTTATCTCATTCTTCACCCACATTCATCTTAACTCATTCAAGCACTCAAGCACTTCATCTCTCTAAGAATTTTACATCTTTTATCAAGCATCTATCAAGTACTTTGGAGTTGCCATTGGTGTATCTTTAGATTTGTTCAACAAGGGTTTGGTAAGTGATAGAATTTACATGTTATTTTTTTATCATCTCCTTCATATTTCATTTCATTATCAGGGGTTTGATTACCAAAGTAGGATTTGATCAAGTAAAATCCCTATAACCTAACCCTTAACCATTTTAACCCTCTTGCATTTGTGTTTGCAAACTTTTGTATGCATATTTATCAAGAAAAAAGGTGTTGAAAGGCGGTCAATAAGTTAAAAAAGTATTTCAAGTCAACATGAACCTATTTCAAGCTTGGAGAAGACCTACAAGTTTTTTTCTACAAATTTGACTTTCGCAACTTGACAAGAAGAAAATTGTAGATCTAGGCCCATAGTCCTGATTCCTAAATCTACAAAATTTTGGGAGAGGATTGATTAACCATCTATGGTGAATGAGTCCAACCTTATAGTTGAAAAAGTGATTTTGTCATATTCTATATCCTGAGACTCAGAAACTAGTTTCCAATAGTTTTCATCAGGAGTAGGACATATTCGCCATTAGTGGTGAATGAGTCTGACTGTTGATATTCACTAATCTTTGTCAGCATTTAGAATGTTTCAGATTCTCCCAGGTACACTCAGTCCATCTCTATTTTGTCTCATTTAGTTTTTTTAACATTTTCTGCATATCTCATTATTTTT
>VDFB02371485.1:0-22559 GCA_007258455.2 Sequoia sempervirens
GCTCTTTGCATTCATATATTTATTTGGCGTCCCACTATTAGAATGTCTCCCTTATATTTTAAACCTTTTCTCTATCTATATATATATATATATATATCTTTTTCTTTTTATTTGATAAATTATAGAATATGAGGCAAATCATCAATGCAAAATTTATATAGTTGTTTTCCAAATCAATACAAAGCTAAAAATAAAAGTTTTCATAAAATTTTTAAGTGTATGTATTACAAATATTGACATATAGTTGAAGTAGCTTTATTTTTGTTTTTGTCCTAATTTTAGAGGAGATGATCTAATAGTTTGAGCATTTCAATATTGGTGAGGGTATTTATAAAATTATGATATATTAATAAAACATATTATCATTATTGTTGGAATATAAAATATCTGCAAATATATAATAAAGTGATTTTTACTATCTAATTAGTCATTTTAGTTAAATTTGATATATTTTATTAATACACAAAATTATGTAGAACTAATCATCATGTCATGATAAAAATATGAATAATAGGAGTCCAAATATCTTTCATGTTTTATAGTCAAATGATAAAACCACTAGTAATATTTTTTTTTGAAAACAAAGAGAGTATTTTGTTATTTTTGTATTTTGTATTTTGTTTATTTTCTCATTTATTTTGAGATTATTTTAGATATTGTATTGCATACAATCTTATCTAACTTATTTTTCTTATATTTATATGGGACAAATCAATCTAATTCATTACACATAAACATGCTATGCATTTATATATATATATATATATATATATAATTAGTAATAAGGTGATTTATTAATAAAAAAGAAACAGATTACAAAACTAAACCCTTGCAACAACCAATTAAAAACCATTTCCAACACCAATAAACACCTTTAGACAAACCTACCCTGCCAACTATCTAAAAACAATCTCAAATTAAAGCGTTACAAACAAGGAAGGTTCACAATGAAGAACAGAAGCACCATAGGCAAACTCGAGAACCAACCCAAGCCATGATGGTGGGCTCAAGTTTTCCTTTTCTTTAGTTGAGACCTGAGAACCATTGCAAACATATCCTTTCTTTCTTTCTTTTCTTTCTTTCCTTTAACCGTTTGCCAGCCATCTTCTACCCTTGTTTCCGCCTTTGGCCAATCCAAATATTTAGCAATAGGATTCTTTAAAGCTCCAACCAAGCTTCCATTTGCAAGTGATGACTCCATTCACCAGCTTTTCACTTCCCTATCTCTTTCCCTTGCACCCTTGCAAACCCTCTATTCTCACGACATTTAGGAGTCACTGTCCACTTTGTGGGGCTTAACTCTTTTTCTCCTTCAATCTAGATAGCATTATCACTGTCACTAACCTGATTTCCTTTTTGAGACAGGTCACTAACATTTTGTAGTTGAAACTCCCTACTCCCTTCCTCTACAATCATCGTCCCTTCCTGATCTCTTTCCCTACTACCTTCTTCCATAGCCGCCACCCCTTCCTGCCCTCGCTCCACCCTGCTAGTCTCCAAAGCTTTCAATTGATTCTCCTCCTTTTTCTCTACCGAATAGTGCTAGGGACTAGCATCTTTCCACCAGGAGGCTGATTTAGAGGCTCTGTGTTTTGCACATTGAGCTGCCAAATGCCCAGTTTTAAAGTAAACTTTGCATCTAAAAGGAATCCCTTCATAATCTAGGGGTTGCACCCACAAACCTTTCAAAGTCTTTAAATGGATTTCCTTTAGAGGAGCCTTTGTTATGTCCATTTCCACCAAAATCCATGCAAAGGTGGAATGCAGAAGGTTTGAAGATCCTTCATCCATCATTAAAAAACTTCCTAGAGAGTTCCCTACAACCTCTAAGAATGAATCAAACCAAAAATTTAAGGGAAAGTTTGGAAGTCTCACCCAGATAGGGACCTTCTCGAAAACCTCAGTGGCTGGATTAAAATCCGGGTGCTAAGACTTTAACATCAGGGGAAATTTTTCTTCCCATTCCCAATGGTACTCACACAAAACCTTCTTTCTATCCTGCTCCTTTTCAAAAAACACTATGAAGAAGCCTCTTGCCATGGGATAGATTTGAACAACCCCTTCTAACAAACCTTCCCATTGATGAGAAATCCACTGGTGGAGGTCTATTAAGCTTGGCCAAAAACTCCTGAAACGACCAATCAGACCAAGCCTAGAAAAATCTCTTTCAATAAACAAGACTTCTTGCTCCAGCTCCTCATCGAGCACCATTGTGATAGACCTAGAAGATGGAAGAAGACCATAAATCACTCCTCCCTTGTCTAAAGCATTTTTGTTTGAAATCTCTAGAAGCTACAATGGGCCCAGTTGAAAACCCCTAGGCTGTGTCGAACTGCGTCCCTTAACCAAACCATCTTTGCCTGGATCCCATGTTGCAGGACGAAATCTTGTTTGGCTTTCCTGCTTTGATGCGCCGACCCCAACCCCAATAGCTTCATCTTTGCAAGGGTTTTCCTTCATTTTTTGGCCTGTTTGTCTTACCCGGTGCTCCAATCCATTGTTGCACTCTTCATTGAGACAAATACCCTCAAGTGAACCCTGTAAAGCCTTCCCCTTAGAGCCCAAAATAGAGGAAACCCTTGTTGCAGTGGCACCCAAATTCTTACCGTTAGCTGCCATAGCAGATAGTAGTTATTGATTATTATTAAATAGCGCATTAAAATATTATATCTTTGTCATCCCATTAAATAATTTAAATATATATATTTGCTACCATTCCTTATCTAAAAAAAGTAAATATAATGATCAATATCATATATAAAGAACATTAATATACTAACTCTTAATCCTAAATAAAATTCAAATTAATTTTTTGATGAATAATATTAACATCTAGCATCTATGTCTTCATTTTCACCATGGAAATTTCAATTCTTCACCTTGAGTTCCTTCAACATGAAAAATAATATCTTAACTATGCATGAGATCTTCGTAAACCTAGAAAGTTCCTATTCTTCTACGATAGGGTTTTTATTAACTATTTTTCCCATCAAAAGGAGGGTTAGATGATCCAAACAAAAAAATGATTCTTTTGCAACAGGATTTCCTATTCCTAGCTTTGCTTCAAAGGAATATATACTCACATAGCAGAGAATTAATGAGGTTTCACAAACAACTTATATAAAATAATAGAAATATATTTACATCTAGAATAACAACATAATATACCAAAATGGAACAAGAAAATACGTTAAATTACTCATCACTATGCTATATATTGGGTAGATTAAATAACAAGTATTTGAGAAGGTTGTCCAACATGTGTGACTATGCAACTAAATTATTCACTAAATACTAGGTTTTGTTTGTTTATTATAGTTGGTAAAGATGAGTACTCTACATTTTACCATAACAATCATATGAAATGGGATAATAAGTATCAAATATTTAGAAGACAAGTTAATGAAGTTTAAAATTGTAGACACTTGCATTGGATAAGGTAGGGATAACTAACATTGAAGGAATACAATATTTACACATGAATTTGGGTCCTAATTTAGGCTCTCTAAGCTTCTTCTTTGGATAGTAAATTCCAAATATAGAAGAAATATCACCCTCCATATTGGTTTTAGTATATTAAAAGGGAAGGCATTCAAATCCAAGCAACACTATAAAAGTGTAGCAATTATTACATCTTCACCTTCCAACATTTTGTCTCATCCTATTATTAAATATCATAGCCTTGTTGATACAATGGAATACACTAAGTAGGTACATTTATCCAACATTGCTATTTCTCACTTCTAACAAATATTTAGAATGAACATAAAAAAAGTGCTTAAGATGAGTATTGGGGATTGCCAATAGGTCAACTTTTTTACTCAATTACCCAAAAGCTAACACTTGCATTAAATTTGATAGAAATATCATTAGATACTTTATAAGTTGCCCAAACTTATTACTATTCATTAAAATAATTGAAATACCAAAGCCATGAATACCCTACTTGTTATTATGCCACATATTTACGTATTAACACACTCTCCACTTTTATTAGTTCTTATACATGCTGACCTTGCTTTTATAAGTGTCAATTCTTAATCAAGAGGATTTAACAGTATTTTCATAAGAGTGTTATATTTCTGGTTTTTACTGTGTATTTTTTGATGCAAATAAATTATACATAGTAAAATCCAAAAATACAACACTCTCGCTGATTATGGACTGTTGGAAATCTAATGTCTCTAAGTATTTTCATACTTGTGAAATTAAAATTTGCAAGGATCTTCACTTCTCCTCACTATGTGCAGCCCTTACTCTTCCTTTTATTATCTTCTTTATTAAAATTGAAAGTTCCTTAATGGTCATCACTTCTCCTCACTGTGTGCAACCCTTACTCTTCCTTCTGTTATCTTCTTTATTAAAACTAAAAGTGCCTTAATGGTCATCTTCTTCCTTATTTTATTACCACCCATTTATCCTTCCTTGTTATGCGGGGAAAGGGGCACTTTTCAATGTGCTAGATGTTACCTTATTTTTTAAAAACTTTTTCCTGACAGCTTGTTCAAACTTGTTTGCTAGCCTTCTTAATCTTTTGTTGCTTTAGAGAATATATGGGGCCAACACACCTTATTAAGATACCTTTTTAAAATAATTTTGTCTTTTCTTTGCTTGGGTCCCACCATTATTTAATTACACTTTTCATTAAAATGAATGAGTATTTAGTATGTTTTATTTTATTATATTATTTTTTCCTTCTTTCTTTTATATATTTTTTCTTTTATATATAATTATTGTTTTTCTATTTAGTTATTTTCTTTGAATTATAATTTACTCAACATACATAAATATGAATATAAAATTCTTAATAGTTAATAATGTTAATTCCTCATTGAGCTTTTTTATCAATAATAAAATAATTAAAACATCTCAATTCACCCTTCCTAATGCAATATGCAACCTGGAATAACGCTACATGCTTGTGTGTGCTACTCTCACACAAATTGCCCTTAGATGGCTAGACTCCCCTTACCGATGATACTCTCTCTCTCTTTTTGGTGAGTGTGTGACTATCTTGTGACACTCCAAAATCAAGAATAATATTAGTCCATTACAATAATGATATCCAAGCTTAACAATTTATCCACAAAATTAGCATTTCCATATAAAGTTCAATCATATAGCCATAAATGAAATTATAGAAAACACATTCATAAACACCATAATTAACCTCATTCATTGTATCATTAAAATGATTACCTTTTAACAACTAACTAAAACAATTATTTTATATCCATATGAAACAACATACAAGTCAACCATTATGAAAGTGAAGTTTCACATTTAGTTGAATATCCATGTATCAACATGACAATTATAAAATTTAGGGCTGGGTTCCATATTCAGTTAAACATCTATATCAACATGCCAATACAAAGGAATTTAAGACCGAGGTCACAAGTAGGGTTGACGTATCTCATCCATTATTCTTCCCTGCTACCATGTGAATTTCTTCTCTTAGTAGCCTTCATGAGAAGCCTTTGCCTGCCCACCAAATTCTTTGTGGCCAACAATCATTTTCTTTTCTACAGAGAAGAGTAAGGAAAACTCTAAGTCTATGGATGCATAGATCCATAAATTTTTTTACTCTTAGCTTCCCTCCGATGAAGGTCTACAGAAAAGCTTCCATATTCCATAAACTGGGTGTCTATAATGTAAGGATGACATAATATGTCTGTGAATGACTTACAATCTCATCCTCCATAAGTCCCCGATGAGCATATGGGAAACTTCTTGGTGTTGAAAACATTCCCAGTACGTAATTAAGGTGTTCACATATACAAGTTTTTAAGAGTAGAATGTCTAGGAGCTTGACCGAGGCAATGGACATCAAGCAATGCATTGAGTGTAGCCAAAAGAAGTGCAACGGTTATTTCTTGAAGCCGTTGCCTATCCATGGGAGAAGAAAATGTCTCTTACCTTTTATTGTTTTCAGTTGCACAACCCTCCTACACCTGCAACTCGTAGGTTTCATCTTTCCAGAAATTCCCACCCTCGCTGAAAATTTCAAGTTGTTGAGGGTTTGTGTGTTAGCTAATATTGAAAATTTGACCGATCAGAGGCTCCGGAGACTTGTAGAATTATGCCCTGCTCTTGAGAAATTGGTGATCGTTAGTTGTCAAGAGTTAACTCATTTGAAAATCCAAGCTTCCAATCTCAACTGTTTGATTTTAGCAGGTTGCTCTCGTCTAGAATCCGTGACTGCAGACTGCCCACAACTAGTCCTGCTCAAAACAAGGAAAGTTTTCAGGTTGCATGAATTGCAGATAAATTCTTTTAGTTTGGTTGAGCTCAATATAAAGGATTCCAACCAATTAGCTAAGGTGCAGCTGAATTCTTGTGTGCTTGTAAAGAGGGTTGGGTCTGTTGAGGGGCAGCCAATTAGATCATTTTCAGATGTGGAATCGTTGAGAAAATTATCCCTGGAAGGATCCTCATCACAGTTTCAAGGCCTGGAAATCTTTTCAGAGCTTGATCTTGTTGGCATCTCTCCTGAGCTTGAACTTGTTGGCATCTTTCCTGGCCTTGAAGAACTCAATGTATCGCCACGCATGCTGGTACTAATTTTTTTCTTGGTTTTGTTTAAACAGTTAGTTAATTTATCTAAAATTACAGATCCATCTATTAGTACGATTAAAATTTAATCATTTAATTAAATCCAAACTTAAAATGTGCTGTCTAAACTGAACCCTAATTTTATCAAGAAATTTATGGTTTTACATGTCAATGAGCCACATTTTTTTGTCTGGCAGGGCACTGCAGTGGAAAGGGGAAATGAGTTGGAGGAGGAAAAGGTAAGAGACTTCATGTTTCCAAAGCTGAATGATGCATATATGGATCTCTCATATCACGAGAGAAAAGAGGAATTAGCCAGGTTAGGTTTCCTTCTCAGAAATTCTCCTTTGTTGAAAAATTTAACAGTAAATCTGCCATACTGCCCCGAATATCTGAAAAATCAAATACTAGGCTTGAAAAGAGGACCTGTGGAAATAAAAATATTGAATGAGGGCAAGAATGATGAGGAATTTTCAGTGGTAGGTGAAGGTCTTGATAGATGTGGGTATTTATGGTATGAGAATGAAGTGAAAGATTCAGAGGATGAGAATGGAGTGGAAGATTCAGAGGATGAGGATGAGATGTATGATGTGGATGATTACCCGGAAAATAATAACGATTATGAAGTTTTTGAGGATTATGATTATCCTAGTGGATAGGTTAGCTGTTACTACATACCCTTTGGATATAAGGTCATTTTATCTTTTTTGAGTTTTATTTTTTCATGCATTGTGATTAGGTCTTATGAGTTTTTTTGGTATTTTAGATTGTGTTAGGAGTTGGTCAGTTTAGAAAACAATGCTCTTAAGTCACTGCTTACCATCTGGAGCCTTTCAATCTCTGTGATCCATATTACATTCCTCAGGCACACAAGATTATGCAGTTTTTTCCTCCTTCAGTATAAGCAGTTCATGGTTTTCCTTCTAAGAGGGGCAATGGGTGGGAGCACTCTCTATCAGTTGCTCTTCTACCAAGACCCAGGAACAACACCGACACAGAGGTTGTGAATGTCAATTGATATAAGTTGCTGCTATTAATCTGTTTTATTTTTGGCTTATTACAATATTTGAAAAAGGTAATTGATGAATATATTTTGACATATCATTTAATTTTTGTAATTTGGTTCTAGATATGAGTAGAGTATAAAGCTCAGTTTCATTTGTTGTTTAATAATTTATAATATATATACTAGCACTTGCACCCAGTGGAGGTGCAAGGAATACGCCGATAGAATTATATAGTTGCCTGGAATTTATGGGCTGCTTCTCCCATGAGTGTTCAGATATGTTTGAAGGATTATTGACTATATAGTTGTCTGGAATTTATGGGCTGCTTCTCCCATGAGTGGATTATTGACTCTTTCTCTGCAGAAGATTTTAATGAAATTTATAGTGTAAACAGTTTCCAATCCATGTAGCAGTCATATGTTTGCATCAATACATCATCACCAAACATGGAGAATATGAAAACACTATCAACAAACAAGGAGACAATGATTGTAACACTAAAAATGATCAGAGAGACCCTAAACAGGGGAAATTATCTGGCAGGACAGATATGCACCCTTCATATTCACTATGTAACAGTCAATTACAGCCAACTTTAATAAAGAATGGTCTGAATACGACCTACAGAGCTCCTCAACAAGTAACAAGAGCTTGAACACCCTACTCCAATGCGACAATGGCATTCTGAAAACCCTGCTCCAATGCGACAATGAGTGTCAAGTGGACCATTCCTGGTCATGAGAGATGGATTCTGTGCATTATTTCTTCCTTGAGTACTTAACAGCTCTCTCTAAGGGTAAATAACTATGTCATACGACCTATCTTTTCCATACCTCATACAGTAGTAACTTTGCTCATCGTAGCACTATCTTGAAAAGGTTACCATCCATTTTATTTGGACATGCATTTCTTTTTTTATGCTGAAGTAAAAGCACCAAAATCTGCTGGTCTCACAAACATGTAGTTTCCTGCTGGGTGAAACCTGGAATATCAGGACAATTCCATTAATCCAGAGCTTCAATCATTGTAATCTATAGATTATATGAGTCGAGATACGTTGGTATCATAATACAGACTTGGCTTAGCTCGGACATAAAATCCCTACAGAAATCTGAGAACAATTTTCTAGTTCATGTATAAATCATGCCATCTCTGGTTACAAAATCATAAGCCCTTATACATTGATTGCTACAATTTCCAGCAGATAAAAAAAAATAGGCTAGTAGTAGATCCATGTGTGCACAATAAGATAAAATAATGACAGTCAATTAAGAGTCCTATTGGTGGAGATGTCCATGAATGAGCCTCACTACAAATGACTTGTAATACTGATAAGTGATAACTACCAGAGGATTTGCAATTTATACAAATAGGCTAGTAGTAGATCCATGTGTGCACAATAAGATAAAATAATGACCAGTCAATTAAGAGTCCTATTGGTGGAGATGTCCATGAATGAGCCTCACTGAACCAAATCTAATTCTACAATAGATGCTATGTAAATCTCTGCTGTCCAATCTCCTTAAACCGGTTAGCATTACTGGGTGTAGCTCAGTTTCTCATAGTAACCTCCACATGAATCTCCTAGACACACTATGTACCACCCATAACAGCAGAAAATAGATTTTTAAAAATCAAATGGCATTTGAATGCATTTTTTGTGCTTTTTCAGTAAGCATCATATGAAATATGGTCATCCTTGAGTGCAGTAAATATCATGTCATTGTCTATTATTGCAATTATGTGTTAAAAACACAACCCCTGTGGATTGTTCATCATTTATTACCTGTGGTGAGTACACATAAATGTCAAGTTACTATAATCTATTATATACAATACTATTTTGTTCACAAGACTATAAAAACTTGATTTAGGATGGGATAACTGATAGAGAACAGGTAAACTTACATCAAGTTCTGTTTTGATGTAAGGTTGGTCACAGGGGAAAAATAACTTAGGTGTTTATAGTTAGGACACTTCCTAACTCTGTCCTCTAGTTGGTCTTGTAAATCATCATTTTCTTTACCAAATATCTTTCTAAAAAAGGACTAAGGAACAAGAATTCACCATGGGAATGGCAAACCACCCATTTGTTGCTTGGGTCTTCTATTCAAATGTTGCTCATTTTCTAACAAATTGAAGATGTCTAGCAAAAAAATTATCTTTTAACACTGAACTACTCAAGAAAATGAGCCATAGCCAGAACCGCAATAAGGAGCCCACCAAAAAGCTTGGTCATAAAAAGAGCAAGTAATCAATTTTAGAGCACCCGACCATGTAAATAGGTGGTCATCAGTTTCAATCTTAGTTGGTTCATGGAAAATAACATGATATTAAAGTCAAACCAGAAGCTCCAAGTACAAAAGTATGGCTTACAAGAGGTGTTGGAGAAAATGAGCCACACCCAAACTTCAATAAAGATCATATCAAGAGGTATGTTCCTAAAGAGGATTGGCAGGGCACTAATCTATAGAAAATAATATGGAACAGTTCTAGAGCTTAGAGTGAAAAGGGTATAAGTCCTCCTCACTCAGTATAAAGAGGAGGTATTTCTATTTACAAGCATCTGGGTTGCAAAGGACATTTACACACAATATTGACTCTTAGGTACTCGACCAGCTCTAGAGCTTGATCTATAATCGGATGAGGGCCTAAGTTGCCCATTATTGGAAAAGGTGAGATACAATTACACACATTCAACCAAAAAACATTGATATGATAAGGAGAGAAGGTATTTCTGTTTACAAAAATCTGGGATCTGAAAATTGTTTATGAACTTGACATCTTGACTGACAAATAGATAATGTCGAGGAGGTGAGGGAGATCAGTTATGCACTTGATCTTTAGGTATAGAACATCAAGTGATAAGGAGAGGAAGTCTGTACGATCAAAAGATAAAAGTCCAAAGGAAAATGCTTGGAAGGTCATTTATTCACTTGATCTTTAGGTACAGGATATCATTTGATAAGGAAAGGAAGTTTAAAGGATCAAAAGATAAAGTCACAGGAAAATGGTTGTAAGGTTATGCATACACATTATTTTTTGTATATTCATGAGGTGATAAGGGAATTGGTAAGCTGTAACCTTCCGAGCAAAAAGTCTTAGTTTTGAATTGTAATAATATTTTTTTCTACCCCTGGAAATTATGTGTTGGTTAAGCTCGACTCATTAGGTCCAAGACGTCAAGTGATAAGAAGAGGAAATTGAATTTTTAACACTCCCCATTTGGAATTTATATGTTTAGGTCCAGGAATCAACTGATAAGGAGAGGAAGTTAGAGGGTTCAAAAACCATTTATAGACTTCAAGTACCATGACTAGTAAGGAGAAAAAGTCTGGGAGGTTGAAGGTCTGAATGACCACAGCCAATGGAGCTCAACCACCAGAGCATTTAGTCTTTCGATCCAAATGGCCTTTCTACTCTAATTTGAAACCCACGAATGCTCATGAGATGGAGAAGCCACTCTTGTTGGTTGATTAGCTCAGTGGTTGGAGTATATTCAACTGGATTGCAAGACGAAATGCTTGTCAAATGCGAATCCGAACCTATTGCAATGCTAAACTCCACAAACAAGATAGTTTCTCAACAATATTTTTTTCTCAAAACCAAAAAATCAAAAGACTATATAAAATGCAGGGTGAGAGTTTGCAGAAAAACTATTACAAAACCCTACCAAAGCAGAAATTTTTTTAAATAAGACGAACCGAAACCAATCTCCCTACAGCTACTACTTCAATCTATTCACAGTAAACAAAAATATTGGTTGCGAGGTAAAATTTGCTTTCAAGCGTGGGGCGAGCAATGTTTCACTGTCTGAAGCATATTTATAACAAATATTGGCCTTGATGAAGCAGGTCCGTAGTGTTATGTAATTTAAACCAGAATAAAAATAATAACAGCAGCAATAAAATTAAAACACAGTAAATAAAGTAGACAGCAAATAAGACATTGACAATAACACAGAGATTACGTGGAAAACCTCCAATGTGGAGGAAAAACCACGGGGCAAGGATCAATAGCTTTTATTATCTCAGAAAATCTTTTACATCAGGAGCTTTTCGAAAATCATACTTCATCAATAATGCAAAGGAGAGATAAATATTGACATATTTATAAAATGCTTTTCGAAAGAAGAAGTTTCTGGATAATACGAGGAGTTTCTATTCAAATTAGATTTTTCTTAATTCGAAATAGAAGTTTCTTGATTTCTATTCGAATTAGATTTTTCTTGATTTGAAATAGAAGTTTCTTGATTTTTTTTAAATTTAGTCTTCAGAAAACTAACACGTAGCAGCGGTGATGAAGCAGCTCGTAGCATATTCAACGACAATGAGGTGGGTTTAATATTGCTTTTACCTATCGTCCGTCCTATTTTCTGTCATTTTTTTCTGCGTGAGACAATTTATCCCACGTGAGACAACTTCCCGGCTGGAAGCTCGCACAAAATATAGCCTATCTGCTAAAAAATAGTATTTTGGGATATAAAAATATATATTTTTTAATATTTATTGTAAAATATATATTTGAAATGTGTAAGTGTGATTTTTTTATGTGGTATAATTTTTTTTTATTAAATATAAATTTTAAGTTCAATCACATTTTTGTGATCAAATGAAATCATCATAAGTAGTCTTCATAAGAAACTTTTGAGAAATATTTAAATTTAAAATTTTATTATATTATTTTCTATTTTCTAATCAATATATTAAAAAAAAACTTATGTTTTTTAAAAAAATTAAACAATAAACTTTTTAGAAAAATAATTTTCTTTTGTCTTGATGTCCTCCTTTCAACAACAAAACTTAAAAAATACTTTTGAATATATTTAAGAAGAGTTTTGCATTACATAAAAAGACGTATTTAAATTATAATTATTTTATATAAAAATTAATAATAAATAAAATATATAGCCAAAAATTACCAAAAATTGTGTACCTTTGATATCAATTTTAATAATCACATACAAATAATTATGAATTTTATTTTATTTTTCTAGCTTAAATTATGTTTTTGAGATTTTTTTTAAATGTCATAAATTCGAGAATTCTTTTTTGTTTTAAATTAAAAATTAAATCTACATAAGAAATCTTAAAATCATTATTATCACTCTCTTTTCTTGAGAATGATTTAAAAAAAAAAGAAGAAGCTAATTTAGTAACTCAAATAAAAAAGTGAGACATATATTCAACTCATTATTTTGTTATTTATAGACTACTTAACATAGATAAATTAAATAAAGAAAGAATTATGTGAAATAATTTTGACTTTGAAATATTAATTATCTCTTATTTAATGTATGAGAGTAATAGAGTGACTAGATCATAAAGCATAAAGCATAAACACAAATATTAATTATCTCTTATTTAATGTATGAGAGTAATAGAGTGACTAGACCATAAAGCATAAACAAAAATGGAGTAGATATGTCGATAGCATTGTTGATTGAATCGGTTATAATAATCTAAAGAAGGTATGAAAGGAATGTTAATTGAGTTAGAAAAATCATAGACAATCTCTAATAGAAGAATCTCATTTAATTCAAGAATTACATGTAGCAACAAATTAGAAAAAATGTGCAACAAACAAAATGAAGGATTAAGGCCAAAATAATAGGCCATCATGACTACAAAGAATGAAGTGTAACCACAATACAAGATAGAAAATTTTATAGGAGCAATGAAGAGGACATGGGGTATAAGCTAGTGCCTTAAACAAAGATTATCTCAAAGATCAATTATAATCAATTAGGACCATTCAATGACATAGAGATCTATAAATTGTAGATGAAAAGAGCTAGTATCAAAATGAGTAATATGTGACATCTATTAATCAAAAGTGGTATTGTGTCATGCATATTGGTTGAGTAATCAATTATAAAAATAACATTTTTGTATAGATTTTGGTTTCAACTTCTAATACATGCTAATATACCAACAAATATTCATCTTTTAAATTTTTTTCTTCAAACAATGACTTGACAAATCAATCTCAACATAAAATTATATAAGTGTTCATGTAACCAAATACTCTTTTTTTTTTCTTGCCAAAATGATAATCGTGTGGCTCTTTGCACTCATAAAATTACTTGGTGTCCCATCGTCAGAAACTCTCCCTTATATTTTAATTTTTTTCTCAATATATACACATCTTTTTTATTTGATAAATAATAGAATATGACTCAAATTTGTCTTCCAAATCAATACAAAGCTAATAATAAAAAAAATTATAACTTTTTTAATTATAGGTATTACAATTATTGGCATTCAGTTGAAGTAGGTTCATTTTTATCATAATTTTAGAGGAAAGGAGTTAATAGTTGAGCATGCCAATATTTGTGAGGGTATTTGTAAAATTATGATATATTAATAGAACATATTATCATTATTGTTAGAATATAAAATATCAGTAAATATATAACAAAGTATTTTTTACTAACATTTAATTAGTCATTTTAGTTAAATTTGATGTACTGTAATAATATACAAAATTATGTACAACTACTCATGTCATTCTAAAAATATGAATAAGAGGGTTCAAAATATAGCTTCATGGTAGAAATGTGTTATAAATCTTTCATGTTTTATAGTCAAATGAGAAAATCACTATAATATATTTTTTGGAAAATTGATTATTTTATTATTTTTGTATCATGAATGGTTGAATTTAATGCACTAATAAACAAGGTTATTGGGTAGAAATTTGTACCTATAATAATTTTACAAGGTAAAATATTGTGAATTGTGTGTTTTGATTATGTTAAGACTTGAAGGGCCAGTACTCATTTACAAAGCAGCCATAAAGCCAGAAGAAAGGTGACTCATAAAAAATGAGACCACTAAAAAGGAAGAACAGGACTCACTCGAAGTGAGTCAGGAAGACCATCCAACAAGCCATGCTTTTGATCGGAGTATGAAATCGGGAAATACAGACCAGCTGCAAGAAGCAAGGTAGCCAAAAGGAAACCAGAACATAAAGCACCTCCTTACAAAAACAGGGGAAAACCAACAGTATCCTGAAGCTTAAACGCAGACTTAAGCCAGGGAAAAACTCCAGAACTTCTACTCAGAAAACAAACCTTATGAGACAGGAAAGAACCAATAGAAGCCATTAACTTCCAAAAGAGCAGAAGCCAAAGGCTTGATAAAACCATGTCCCAACCACAGGGGGTTGAACCAAGAACCCAACACCATTAAACCAACTAAAGGGACAAGAATAACTCCCTTAAGAACCACAACCCAAAACTTCATAGCACCCAGAACCACCAAGACCAGGCAAATAACAACAAAACCCATTATATTGCGCTAGCACAGAAAAACATAGTGAAAAAATAAAGCCTCCTTCATAGGAAGAAACCCTAGATCCTCCAAGGAAACAGGGCTGGAGCCTTGCTTCACAGACAAGCAGAAACCACTGAACCAGCCACAACCCAGAGAAACGGCGGAGAACACCTCCCTAATGCACCAAAGACGACCCAAACAAGGAGACAAAGAAACTGACCTCCATTAGAAACCACCTCCAAAGGCCACATAGAGCCAAACAGAGTAACCAACGACATCAAAGGCTCCCATGAATGAGAGCAACAAGGACAACAAAAAATCCAAAGAGAGCATAACAACTATATGGGCATACAATAAACTCTCCACCATTCTCCTCAGCGCCTCTGCGCCCGCTCCCTCCCCCTCCCCCGCTTCCCCATAGGAAGGGTATCCACCAGCGCTCCCTCCACCTCCAAAGGAAGGTTTCCACCTCAAGAGGAAAAGAATGAGAAAGGAAGAGAGAAAGACGCCCAAAAGCCAGGCCAAAAGGAGAACACAAGGGCATAAAGAACCTCTTAGCCAAGAGGAGAAGCTTCACACGTTCAACCCAACAGACAGCCAAGGAGCAAGCAAATCGATAGCAACAACCCCAAATGAGAGGACCATCCACCAAAACTACGAGGTAGAGAAGAAGGAAAATTGAGCAAATAAGGGACAAGAAATCCTGGATAGACCAACTGTTGAGGATAACAAAAAGCAAACAGGAGCACTCCACAATAGTGCAGCCAGACAAGGCCCTGAGCAGGCCAAGGCATCACACGACCACCGAACAATGCAACCAATGAACTCCACATAAGGCTCGACCAACACCCGCCCAAGAGAACTCACAAACAGGTTTAGGAAGACCCACCGAGCCCATGAAGAAGCAAAAGGGAACAAGGCAGCAACAATACACACAACCACAACACGACCAGTCCAGAAAAATGAGGGGAAAAAGGAAACTTGTCCTCAGCGCCCAAAGAATCCATCCACAGATCCTTGGTAGGCAAGAAAACCACGACAACCACCAGAGCTGAAATGTCCCTCAATCGAACCGAGCAACTCTGCCAAACAGAGAAGGGGACCAAAACGAAACCACTACGCTCAATAACAGCAGAGCCCACGCGAACAAAATAAGGAGAAGGAAAACAAAACATCACCCAGAACTCCAACCAGTTAAATTCCAGACAAAGGCCTTTAAGAAACCAAGAAGACCCATCACTGTCCTCTGAAATAGGCCTCCCATCGGCTTCCTCTTCTAGGATTTTGAAAAAACCCCCTCCGCTCCCGCTCACTCTCATCGCTCTTTTACTTCCCCATAAACCAATTGGGATATTGTGAATTGTGTGTTTGTTTTCTCATTTATTTTTCAATTATTTTAGATTTTGTATAATTGCATCTATTATATACGAGTTTATCTAACTTATTTTTCTTATATTTATATGAGACATAAATATATCTAATCCATTTCACATAAACATGCTATGTCATCCCATTAAATCATTTAAATTTATACATTGCTACCATCTTTTAATCTAAAAGCATTAAATATAATTATCAATATTATATATAAAGAACATTAATATACAAATCTTAATCCTAAATAAAATTCAATTTACTTTTTTGATGAATTTAATATTAACATCTAGCATCCATGTCTTCATTTTCACTATGGAAAGTTCATTTCTTCACTTTGAGTTCCTTCAACATAAAAAATATAATGTTTTAACTTTACACGAGATCTTTGTACACCAAGAAAGCTCATATTCTTCTATGATAGGGTTTTCATTAACCATTTTTGCCATCAAAAAAAGGGTTAGATGATCCAAATAAATAGATGGTTATTTTGCAATAGGATTTTCTATTCCTAGCTTGCTTCAAAGGAAAGTATACTCATTACGTAAAACAAAGCATTAATAAGGTTTCAAAAATAAAATATATTAAATAATAACAATATATTTATATCCACAATAACAACATAATATATCAAAATGGAACAAGAAAAATTCCTTAGATTACTTGTTATTATGCTAGATATCAAGGGTATATTAGATAGTAGAGTTTTGAGAAGGTTGAAGCATGCATGACTACGCAACTAAAGTGTTCACATAATATTAGGTTTTGTTTGTTTGTTATAGTTGGTGAGAATGAGTACTCTACATTTTACCATAACAATGATATGAAATGGGATAATAAGTATCAAATATTTAGTAGATAAATTAATGAAGTTAAAATTGTAGATACTTGCATTGGATAAGGTAGAGATAACTAAGGTTGAAGGAATATAATATTTACAAATGTTAACTTTGATTATCATATTATTCAAATGTATATAAAATCCTTGTAAAGTTTTTCAAGATATATTTTTGGATTGACATAAGAAATATGTCTTTATTCATGAATTACTAGGTTATGCTCATCTTGATAATCTGCAATTTTATTTATTTACATTCTTGCATACATAAAGTGTAGCTTATGAATGAGGTTAAAAAGGTATATTATTCAATGTTATCTCTATTAAGATATTAAAATAGGTATTTTAGTCATTGCATACATTTTGGTTTGTATGAAAAATCAAGACTCTATTTCCTAGCTAGATATAAGATACTTGTCTACTTCATGCTTGACCTCTCATCATACTAACATACTCAAAATAATTAAATATAACTTTCTTTCATATTGTGTTGATACAATCTCTTTCACTGCACATCTTGATGAAGAGAAACACACTCTTCCCATTTCTCACCCAATTTTCCAAAACCCAGATTACAAAAGACATCACAAAAGATTAACCATAAATTGACAATTACATGTGTCAATTTAAAATCTATTCTTGATTGAACAATTACATACTCAGCTAACTCAAATAACTTTATTTATTCAAAGTTTCATACAAGTTTACATTACATTTCCAAGCAACTCCATTGTTGCTCTATATTGGACCTCTTTCTTCTACTCTGGCTCGACCTCTCCTCGCACACAAAGCACATCTCATCCTGTCCTTTTCCTTGATAAACTCTATATAAACAATTCACATTTTGATTTTCTAGTTCATTTTTATAGCAAGACTTGAGCCTCCATGGTCTCAATTACCTTTCATTGCATAACAATTTAATCAACCATCTTCTCATAGCGCATCATTTTCTAATATCTCCAGTTTGCCTCTTTGATCCATTCAAAGGCATCAAACCATTCTTCTCGCCTCTCCCATGCAACCTAATATCCTTTCCAGGCACGATTCCCTCATACTCTAGTTTCCTCTGCCATTCTTTTGATCTGCATAAGTCTCAATACTGTCGTTGTGCCATATCTGTCATAGCATGGTTCTTTATTATTCCTCCTGCTATCCTTTTTCTCCAGCGCTAAAGTCTTTGTCTCTATTTCTTATTTCTGATCAATCTCAATTTTGTCGCATACCCCATATGCTATGTGCCCCATCCACTTCAGATTGTCTCAGGTCTCATATCTTCCTTCCCACGTAGACTTCCACATTTCGAATTGGTTGTTTCATTTGGGTAAACATGTCTTTGTCTTGGCATCGTTTGCAAGAAAACATTGTCTTCAACATTTGGATTATGTCGCACCGTCCTACCTTCTTCCTTTGGTTCCTTGTTAATCTACATTAATTAATTCCTCTCATAAAGGACTCAAGCCTTCTCCCATTCAAAAATGCACTTTATTTCCATTCCATCGACTCATTCTTCCATTTTACTCCCCTACATTACCTTAAGATTAACATATGGCACCCATATCATTCTCTCCTTTGCCGAGCGTGCCTTCTCTCAATGCCAATCTTCAATTTTATTTTGTCTAGCCTCTTTTCAAATTCCTAAAAACTCTTCATTTCTACTAATTTTATCTTGGATTTTTGTTGCCATCCACCCCTACATTCTCTTTATTATTTTATTATTGTCAATTTATATATTTAAATCCATGATAAGATTGGCATTTTAACTTATTTGTTTCGGCTTCCCCCACCTTTTTTTTTCTTCTCACAAGGTGATTAGAAATTAATTCAGATTCAATTCAAGTAATTGAAATTTGCAAGATAAATCAAATATGACATTTTTTCAATTAGATGACAACAATTTCAGCTACAATCGACCACCAACACCAATTCAATTTAACTTTGAAACCCACCCACAAGCTCTACAAATGTAACATGAAACTGAGATCTGGCCAAAACGAAAGAAAATCAAACCATTTTTTTTTGTTGATGTTGATCATGCATTTTCTCGGGATGCTCCTGCATCAGATACATTGGGTAAGAAATTTATGAGCATGTGCTCACAAAGGTGGATTTAGGTGATAGAATCACCCTTTGAGATTACAAACAATATCTAATGAACTCCATCACTGATAGCTTGACCTCCTTCGCCAAATAACCTGACCTCCTCTACCAAACACTTCCTCTTCTCTCCATGCCCTCCTTTGGCATGTCTTCACTACAACTCGCCCTTGCAACCTCCACGTTGCAATCATACCTTGATCCTCATGAAGATTCCATTTCATCTGTTGTAATCTGCCACTACAACAATTCCTTGCCAACCCTCAATTGCATAGGACTTCACACCTGCAACAATACTTTTGAGCTACTCTTCCTCAATCCACAGGTTTTTCCATTAGTTGCCTCATAGTCGGTGATCTGCTTATACACCCAAACCTCAGCTCACTTCCCTCTCCACCAGTAGGTCCCGGTGCGAACCGCCTCACAATTAATGCTTTCTCCACACACTCAAGACCACTAGCTCCGATACCATTTGATGAAGAGAGAAACACACTCTTCCCATTTCTCACCCAATTTTCCAAAACCCAGATTACAAAAGACGCCACAAATGATTAACTATAAATTGGCAATTACATGTATCAATTGAAAATTAATTCTTGATTACACAATTACATACTCAACTAACTCTTGAATAACTTTATTTATTCAAATTTTCATACAAGTTTACATTACATTTCCAGGCAACTCCATTATTGCTCTATATTCCTCTTTCTTCTACTCTAGCTCGACCTCTCTTCGTACACAAATCACGTCTCCTCTCGTTTTCCTTGCTAACCTCTGCATAAACAATTTACATGTTGAATTGCTAGTTCGTTCTTTAGCAAGACTAGAGCCTCCATAATCTCAACTACCTTTCATTGCATAACAATTTAAGCAACCATATTCTCTTAGTGCAATATTTTCTAATATCTCAAGTTTTCCTCTTTGATCCATTCAAAGGCATCAAACCATTCTTCTTGCCTCTCCCACACAATCTAATCTCCTTTCCAAGCATGATTTCTTCATACTCTAACATCCTTTGCCATTCTTCTGATCTGCATGAGTCTCAATACCGTTGTTGTGCCATATCTGCCATAGCATGGTTCTTTATTATTCCTCCCACTATCCTTTTTCTCCAGTGCTAAATTCTTTGTCTCTATTTCTTATTTCTGATCGATCTTAATTTTGTCTTCTTCTTTTTTACTACTCACCCATACGCTATGTGCCCCATCCACTTTGGATTGTCTCAGCTCTCATATCTTCCTTCCCACATAGACTTCTACATTTCGAATTGGCTATTTCATTTGGGTAAACATGTTGTTGTCTTGGAATCATTAGAAAGAGAACATTGTCTTTGAAATTCAACTTATGTCACACCCTCCTACCTTCTTCCTTTGGTTCCTTGTTAATGGTCGGGCTTAACCGACACACTCTAAGGGTACACTCCCTTAGATGTCCGGTGCCATGTGGGGCCCTCTTAACCCAACCTCTCTCTCTGAAGCATTTCTTAACTACACCATTTCAAATTTATCTTTCCGTAGTACTCCACCATTGCAGTTTACATTTGCCATTACTGTTCCCGTTCTCCTTCCGTAGTTGTTTGTGTTTGCCGTTTCCACTTTACATATTTGTTTGTCATGCTATGATCCTTCCCTTTCAAGTAAGGGCAAACCCCATCTCTTAGAGACAATGCAGGCTTCGACTTCAACGCTGTCACTAATGCATGTCGAATCTTTCTCCAATCTAGATTGAGGCGGAAATAACTCTATGTCTGTAGCATTAACTAAATAGAAATAATAGATTGGGTCATGATCTCCTCACAGTCGCAGGGCCTTTTGCATGCAGTAAATCTGTGCAAACAGAAAGCGTTGATTTCTCTATCGGCATTCATGCAGGGAGAACAACAGACACTCAGATCAACTCCGAGGAATGACGCAGTGACAGGACTCAAATAGGCAATGTATTTGGAAGTTAGGCATTTCGCTTTCTTAAACCCCATTCACGTATTCTCATTCTTTATGGCCCATTCCCCGCATTTCATCATGGCTTGCCCGGTCATTGGATTAAGGGATTTAGTTTTAATCCCACATTCATTTCATTAAATGAATTGTGGTGAGTGTTATTTTTATATTACGAAGTGTGGGTTCATTGTTAGGAAATAGAAATGGTTTATCTTTCTTATATCTTTAATCATAACCTTTTTTTTTAAAGATTTATATTGTATTTATAGTATTTATTAATGTTAATTATATTTAATTGTTTATTTTAATGAAAAAATGTTTATTATGTTTTATTTGAAAATGATAATATATTTTTTTTAATGAGATGATTGATATTAAAATTAAATGAATTAAATGTGATGCTATTGGAGATGTAGATGTTGATTATTTGAAGTGTAAAGAGGTTTTGGACTTGATTTTATAAATGCTTTTAAATATGCGAATTAAGTGCTCTTTTCTTTTGTTCAAATATGTGTACAAAATAAAACTAGTCCACAAGCTTCAATCTATACTTCCAATAATCAACTAGTAAAAAATTATTTTTTGAAATTATTTTTTATCTTTAACATTTACACTTTATTATGGATTGACAATGTTTACAAACAACATTACAAAATCTAATAAATTGATTTTATAAATGCTTTTAAATATGTGAATTAAGTGTTCTTTTCTTTGGTTCAAATATGTGTACAAAATAAAACTAGTCTACAAGCTTCAATCTATAATTCCAATAATCAACTAGTAAAAAATTAATTTTTGAAATTAATTTGTATCTTTAACATTTACACTTTATTATGGATTGACAATGTTTACAAACATCATTACAAAATCTACTAAATTGTGAGGCTTGTGTTATATTCATTTAGATCCCTAGATGATCAATAAATGTCTCAGAGTATTGCTTTGGTTCATATCCATGTCCGAGAAACCGAACTAGTGCAAATATAAATCTATACCATAAGAATCAAGTAGCAAATAATTGATATTTAGAATTTAGTTGACTTGATCTTCTAATATTTGAACCTCAATATAGATAGAAAGTGTTTAGTAACATTTTTAGGGAATGTGCTAAATTGTGAGGATTATGTTCTCCTCAATTAGAACCCTAATCAAACCAATTCCATGACATAGGAATAATGATTAGAGGCATGTTGATATATGTTATGAGAAAATATTATTATATTTCTCTCAATGAAAATGCTCTTTTGATAAATCCTCGTTGTCCTAATAATATTGGATAATTTTAAATGCTTAAATAATTTTTTTTAAGTAAAATACAACATGCAAATCAAGATAAACATGCATTAGGTAAGCTCACAATGATTAGTAGGAGGGTGCTATCAAGATTTAAATTGAATTTAAAATTTAAAAGTGTAGGGTTGATAATTACTAGGTCAAGTTTGCACTAGTAGATCTTATGCAAGGTAGGGTAATG
>VDFB02371488.1:0-21778 GCA_007258455.2 Sequoia sempervirens
AATTAAAATCGAACCCCATGCCACTTTATATATAATAAAAATAAAATAAAAACAAAATAAAAAAACAATTTTTAATTTAAAATAAATAAATAAAAACAAAGGCCGGCGGACTGCCCAGCGTACAGGGTACGCGCAGTCCCTAAGGACTGCGTACAGCAGTCCTTGGGACTGCTGTGGCAGTCCTTTGGACTGCGCCCAGCAGTCCTTGGGACTGCTGCGGCAGCCCTCAGACTGCCGTATGCAGACAGAAAAAGGGGATGGGATGGGTACGGCTCAGGCCGACCCACCCCCCCTCAATTTCATTTAATTATTATTTTTTTTATATATATAATTATATTATTTTTCTCCTATGTTTCAATAATGCTAAAAACTTAATTTCGCAGTTTTAAATATTTTTAATAAAATCACAAATTTTGTGCCGAGTACGGCCATGGATTTGGTCGATTTTACCATAGGTATTGAATAAAAAAAAAATAACATGCTTGTACAATTAGTATATATTAATATATTCATATATTAATCTGAAGTATATATTTAATAATTCAATCTGTACTAAATTTACTATTCACTTAATATTATATTTTTACTCAGAACATATATGTATGTACAGCAGTATCTTATGGTATCATAATGAAATATATAAATGTATTTTGAAAATAATATTTTATTACAAAGACATGTTTTTCCATAACCAGATTTGAGAATGTATTGTAAAAATAAAATACAGATACAGAACATTGGCAAAAGACAGTTTATTTTATTCTAATAATCATTTATTTAATCAAGAGTTTCACCTTCTCACACAAATCATTTATAATTAATTCTATTTTTCTGATATAGAAAGATGAAGAGAAAGTACAAGGAAGAATATGAGTGGAACCTGGTGTCCAGCGCTTATTCGAAAGTTTGAAGATGCCTGGTTGATTTTGAAGACCTCGAGGTGTTCCTTGATCGTGCCTCCAAATCTCCTCCATAGAACTTCACCTTCAAACTTGAATCCTATTTTGTTGTTCAGAAGACTCTCCAGAACATTCACCAGAAATAGATTGACAATCTCTCTCTCAAACTCTCCTCTCAATACAACAGAAGATTTCCAATACCCTTTCAAAATTTTCAGAATACAAAACCAATCTCTTGCCCAACTTCTGTAACAATCTCTCTGTGTGTGTGAAAACTTACAAAAATTCATAATAATATAAAAATATATTCCCATTTCCTCAAAAACTCTCAAAAATCAAAATTAAAAGAAAATTAATTCTTTAAAAACTAGCTTTTTCCCTGATCTCTATTCCTATTGGCTCACACAATCTTTTTATTCTTTTATTTGTTTTATTGCTTTTATTTCTATTTTTGCAACTTTACTTGCACATCACACTACTTATTTAATTTAAAGAAATTATTCTAATAATTATCCTCCACCAGATAATTGATTAAAATAATTAAAGCCCATTTACTATTTAATTATCATTTAATTACAACACATGACCTTATAAAATTTAAATAAAACATTTAAATATTTTCATACAAATAAACCAACATTAAAATACACAATTATTATTCCCATTTAATTAACTAATTCACAACTTATCAAATATCAACATCAATTAAATAATCATAACTTATAAAATACCACATTAATCAAAATACGACAACACACAAAACACAAGCCACAAATGATGACAAATTCACAAAATAAACAATACCAGACAAACGAGACGATCTGACATCATGGGACGGGAGGACTTCATTGTCACCTCTGTATCAACATTTAACCGTTGGGTTATTGGTGCTCGCCCTGTCCTGCCGAAGCAGGTGGAATCGAGACTTGTACCTGCAGTCCTGCATACAAACGAAGTTGTGTACATGTGCATACATATATATAAAATCAAAGCATTAAATCAAGTACTGCATTGTGAGAAGGAATCGCAACATATCAGGGCACTCGCGAACGAATGATGCTATATTGTCCTTCATCCCACCTATTCTAACAATTATAACCTAATCAATGAATTACATTTCTAACGAACAATCATCTCATAACATATCTAGTTAAATCACTACATCATAATTATAATTTTGAAAATGAACTAATATCTAACCAACCACAATGTCGATGAAATAAATCAAATCTTCCGGGTATAGCAATCACCTTGATCTACTATTAGACCCACAACATCATCAAAATGTAACTTCATCCAACTCAAACAATATCATCATTACATCCTTGAAGTAACCAAACAAGCATTGAAAATACTAAATCCTACGGTAAGAGGAGGGAATTATTACATTTCTATATTTATTTGAAGTTCCCATAACAGGTATTTCTTTAAGCGATATTTTTTTTAGTTCCCCATAACAGAGCTCTGGCTCTCCTCGGTACATTTGGAAAACCACATAGGCACCAGTCCCGTAGGTGTGTTCCTTGCTTCCTTTTTGCTATTGGGAATTGTATTGGGCCTTTGCCGGATGCATGGTTAGTTTGTTCATCAATTACACTCAATCTTAGATTTTTGAATTTGTTGTTACACTTTGTAGAATTTTTTGATATGTGTATGCATATGTGTATATACATATGTATATACATATATGCATATGTATATACATAAAATAAATAGGTATGTGTAGGATCATCTTGGAAAAAATGTCGTATAGAAGTGGCAAAACATTGAGAAAAGTAGGGTTCAAGGCAACGGTAAAGAATTTGAATAAGTTATTTATATTATTTCAAAAATGTGAATAGAATCTATGAAGGTGAATTTAACGTTTTCCAAATTACTTGGTTTATTTTAAAAATAAAAATCTATTTGGTGAAAATTTTAAATTTCAATCTGCGTACGACATTTAAATTTCAAAGAAAAAATAAGAAGTAGGTGTCTGTCTGACCACCCTAACCACAATAAAATAATAATATTTTTTTATAATATTTTAGATATAAGTAGAGGACTCATGTCACGATGTGATGCATATTTTTTGTAATATTTTTCCAAGTAAATAATTAATTATGATTTTTCTATTACAACTTTTTAAAAATATAAAAAACCCATATGTCTGACCACCTTAACTTGGTCAAAACTTCATGAAATTCATTTTTTTTAATCCTATAGTATGTAAAGCATAGAATATGACACATGTTTCAAATTCAAAAAATGTGATACCATTTGAAAGCTATAGATGTTTTTCAATCAGCCTATCAATCAGGACTTTAGTTGTAATTCAAATAGAAAATGAATAATAATTTTTTATTAAATTCAAAGTAAACCATAATTTATGCTATGTGGAAATTTGAGAATCTCCTTTAAAAACCCTTTTCGTTTCATCAATTTTGGCTAAAAAAATGTCATCAGCCACATGGGTCATCATATCACTTACATATCACCACTTTTTGGCCCATCATGATCCTGCACATACCCACAAATTTATATGTATATATATATGCATATACAATTAAAAAATTGAAGATATTTTACATGGATGGTGCAAAAAAGGAAGGAACGATGCATAAGCATAAGCAACAACATTACACTCTCCGGAAGAAGAAAAAAAAAAGTTGTACCTTCCATTCATTACACTCTCCACTAAAAATGCATTGCATATGCATAGATACATTTACATATATATATGCATATATATGTATATACATATGAATATGCATATGCATATACATATATGCATATGTACATTCGACCTAATTAGATGTATGATTTGTTCTTCAATTAAATTTTGTCTATATTAGTTTAGTGCCTCTTAAGTGTTATTGCAATCTGTGTTATACAATTGCTCGATTTTTCTTCAATATATATATGCATATATGTATCTGTGTATGTTTCGAAGCATTGGTTTCCACATATCGTTCACATTCTATACCATTCTCTTTGTAAGGTTTTGAAGTTAAATCAATTAGAAAGATACCAAGGAACTAATTGTGAAAAATGTGTATAACACACAAGATGCACAAAGTATATATATGTATCTATAGGGTATGTGTAGGATCATCATGGAAAAAATAGGCCCTTAAGTGGCGAAAAATTCAGAAAAATCAGAGTTAGGCAACTTCACATAAAAAATTTGAATAAGTTATCTACATTATTTCAAAAATATGTAAGAATAGAATCTGTAGCAAATTGAATGTAGTTTTTAAACTACTAGTTTTTTTTTTTTAAATCTATTTGGTGAAAATTAGAAATTTCAATGTAGTAGTACTTAAATTTCAAGGAAAAAATAAGAAGTAGGTGTCTGTCTGACCACCCTAACCACAATAAAATGTTAATATTTTTTTATAATATTTTAGATATAAGTAGAGGACTCATGTCCCAATGTGATGCATATTTTTTTATATTTTTTTTCCAAGTAAATAATTAATTATAATTTTTTTATTACAAGTTTTAAAAAATATAAAATCTCATATGTCTAACTGCCTTAACTTGGTCAAAACTTCATGCAATTCATTTTATTTTTTAATCCTATAGTATGTGAAACATAGAATGTGACGCATATTTTGGATTAAAAAAATGTGATACCGTTTGAAAGCTATAGATGTTTTTCAATCAACCTATCAATCAGAACTTTACTCATAATTCAAGTAAAAATGAATAATAATAATTTATTAAATTTAAAGTAGAGCATAATTTATATTGGTGGAAAGCTGAGAATCTCTTTAAAAAACCCTTTTCCTTTCATCAATTTTAGGTAAAAGAAAAGGCATCAGCCACATACCCTACAAATACCCATCATATCGACACTTTTTGGCCCATCATGATCCTACACATACCCTACATATGTATGTATATATATATATTAGAAAGCATACTCTGAAATGTGCAAGAAAATATATTAATTAAGTTGTATTGTCTAAAGAGGCATTGTGTTGTTGGTTTGATAGCATAATACTATACAAATCGTTGGTTCCACCTCTATTTTATATCATATTAGAGGGTTTTAAAACTGTTGTGCTCTAGAATTTGTCTCACACACACACACACACACACATATATATATGTATATATATGTATATAATAATATGCATATGTATATATGTATAAATATATGTATATAAATATATATATATGCATATATGTATTTATGTATGTATGTATGTTTTTGGAACAATTCTTTTACAATTTCCATATTTGTCTATAATATTTAGTGTTAGATATTGTGGCTCCAATTTAGAATTGATAAGACAACTATTACATAGATTTGTTGTGTTGTATCAAAACGTTTTATGATATTCTTTCCTCCTATTTAAAAGTTCTATTTAATGTTGGTTTTTTATCATCTCTCACTTTCTTGTGGTTCTTCAGTGTTTTCGTAATAGTTCTTTTATAATTTACCTATTTGTCTATAATATTTAGTGCAGAATAATGGATCTTGAATTTAGAATATATGTATATATATATGTATATTATACATATATATATGTATATTATACATATATATATGTTTGTGTGTGTATATATATATGTATGGAAAAGTATACTCTGAAATGTGTGAGAAAATATATATTGATTAGGTTTCATTGTCGAAAGAGTGATGAGGGCACAACCCGAGACACAAAAAATAACCACAAACAAGAGAATAATTTTATTATTCAAAAAATGGAACTTCTTACATGCAGAGGATCTCAAATCCCCAAGTTTTACAACACATGCAAGTTACAGAAAGCTACAGAATCACCCTTTCACAATATGTGAGCTTGTCCCGAAAAATTACCCAAAAATACTAGAAACCTGCCCATAAATAGAGCTCCTCTTTAGTTTGGAGCCAAAACAACATTAAAATTTGAGTTTAGGCGGTTTGATGCCAAAAATTACAACTTGAGGTTCAAATTTCAAAAGAACATTTGCAATTGTATCTTCTAGAAAGTGCGCCAACTTCCCGGGGCCATAACTTTTGATCCGGGGCTCCGATTCGCAAACCGTTTGAACCGTTGGAAAGGTCTCAAAGTCAAGAATGCACTTGAAATTGGCTACATATATTTGAGCAAGTTTTGGGGCCATTATGGAAGCTCTAAGTGCCTCAAATCCAACTCGGAAGATTTTTAGGTGCAAATCTGGGAAACTAAAATTGCAATATCTTTCAACCCAAGAATAGAAAATAAAAACCATAAATTGAGAATTTCATTATGACGAAAAGGGTATCCAAAAATGTAAAAAACATCTGAAAAATGATAAACTTGAAATTTAACTATTTTTGGGTGATGCAAGATTGCCCTTACACCATTGGATGCTCCTACATCAAAGAGCCATTGTGGTGTTGGTTTGATAGCAGACTATTGTAAAATTTGTTGCCTCTGCCTCTCTTTCAAGTTCCCCATAACAAACTATTCTTCATGATACTCTTTTTTCTATTCCCCATGGAAAACTGTTCATTATCATATTTTGCTTAACAATCATATGTAAATGATAGATAATCGAGAACCCACATTAAACATATTCATACAAGTCAAGCAGTGTATGTAAATAGAACTTTTAAACGCAATGGGTAGCAATAATCTATGCAAAATGGATATAAGGCGACAAAGTTAATTAGAAATTCAAGCTGCATTACTTGGCACTAAATATTATAAAGAAATAGAGAAGACTTACCCAAGGTTTTTAATGACAATGTGGAGCTTAGCTCTTCAACATAGGATGTTCCTAAATGTTACTCATTGGTCAATAAGGATTGCAAAACAATTATGAATTTAGAATTGACAAGGAAAATGTTACATAGATTGGTTGTCTTGTATCAATATGTTTCATAATATTCTTTTTCCCTCATCTATTTGAGTATCAATATGTTTCATGATATTCTTTTCCACTCACCTGTTTGAAGCTCCCTGTAACGGATTATTCTATTGTTCTTGTAAAAAGGATTGTTTTCAATTTTTAAAATTCTAAATTTTTTGTTGTGGTTATTTTGTTTGGATGAAACATGTTATATGTCTTGTATCAATATGTTTCATGATGTTCTTTTTACTCAACTATTTGAAGTTTGTGATAAGAAAATGTTCTTCATGATATTGTTTTTGTCAGTTCCCCATAGCAAGTTGTTCATTATCATAGTTTTCCTTTTCTATACTCCATATTTTAAAGCTGATTTTTTCATCTGTTATTTTCTTGTGGTTCTTAAGTATATTCCTAATAGTTTTTTTACAATTTTCCTATTTGTCTATAGTGTTTAGTGCCAAATAATGTAGCTTGAATTTAGAATTGAGAAGCCAACTCTCACATAGATTGTTTTTCTTGTATCAATATGCTTCATTATATTCTTTTTACCTCATTTGTTTCAAGCTCCTTGTAACAAAGTGTTCATTGTCGTGGTTTATCTCTTGTAAATTCTAAAATTTTGTAGACTTCTAGAAACTACAACCATGGTGTTGATTCGTACCTTTGGGCTGCTTGCAACTTTTACATAGACATATACACACACACAAATATATATATATATATATGAATTCCCTATTGAATTCCCCATTTCATATTTAAAAATATACATATATACAGATATATATATCCATATATACAGACCAATACCAGTGTGGCTTGTTTGACAAACCAATAGTAATTTATATATACACATGTATATCGAAACAAATGTGTATGGTATATTTATTCATATTTATGTAGACTTTGGTTTACAAAGAGTAAAAAATAACAAAGGACCACAATGGCTCTTTTGACAATGCAACTTAATCAATATATTTTTTCACACATTTTAGAGTATACTTTCCCATACTACAACATTGAATATTGCATTTACTTCCTCCAGTGCCATAGTGCAACATCGCCAGGATGCATTAACCCTCACGTGAGCAAACACTTAGCATTCTGATTTTGTGTATTAAGGCAACCAACTCCACCACCTCCAAACCATGTAATTAGCAAACTCCATGTTGTCATAAACAGCCCCAAGAAACCCCCCCACTGGTTTCGGGGGACTTCTGCTCATAGCTAGGCTAACGAAAATCATGACAAAAAGTTGAAACAAAAAGCCCATAGCTAAATTCCAGTTGTTGCATTCTACTTTTTTGTTCCAAGGTGGCAAAGAACCCAGGCTTGTTGCATATATATTTTCATAGGTTGCAATGTTTAAAACATGTTGCTGGCTTGCAGAACCTTTTCCCTCTGCTTATTTTTCCTTCTTGCTGCTATGCACCTTTGACATTATGTGCATATTTTCATAGGCTGCCATGTTTAAAACATGTTGTTGGCTTGTATAACTCTCGCCCTCTACTTATTTTTACTTCTTTCTTTTGTGCACCTTTGACATTATGTGCATTTTTTCATAGGTCCTTGCTTGGCATTCCAATGAGTACACAGTCAAGAATAAATATAGTATACACATTCATTTAGACATACTAGTGCATATATAAATAAATATATACATGTGTACATATGGATATATATATATATATAGTTATATGTTTTTTTTTTAAATGTGTAGACAAAGGGAAAATTCAATGCATATATGTACTTAATAATTTTTATTCTTGTTGTTGTGTATCCTATTGTTTGTATTAAAAAGGATGAAGGCACAAGGTAGCAACATATACAAATATTTGCATATAGGTATTTATAGAAATATAGTAAAAAACTGCATGCATACATATATAAGCAACCTCAAAGATAAATAGATACATATAGGGATATATACATTTGCATTTATCATTTCCATTGTTCTTGTTCTATCTCCTTCCTTTTTTGACAATATTAAAAGTGGAATGGTTATAAAATTTTTCATTTAATCAAAATATTCAAATGGTTGCTAGATTATCAATATTTCTAAGTTGTCTACCAATTGGCATTGGATGTTGCAATACATTAATTTTTCATTTTTATTGTGAAATAGAGGTGCCAATCAGTCAACTATAATTGTAACATTTCATCCCTCTAGAAGGTCACATAACTATGTCTAGGGAATCAAACTTTGTGGATGGATCTCCAGAGCCCCCCAAAATTTATTTGGTGATACCTCCCATAGGTCCCACTACGGTGTCTAGCTCTGAGGGTACCATCCACCAGCCTCTAGATCTTGATTTTGTAAGTTTGTATTTCCTTTTCCTTATATCTGCTACAAATTTTCTATTATTGTTTCTTTCCTCTTTTTTAATAAACTTGAACATTTCCTATTAGTTCCTTTAATTTTAGGATTCTCAAATATAGAAACACACACCACATACCCTTTACTATTTATGTTTCCAGTTTTATTGGCCTTTAGGTGTATACACACATGGTTGGCCCTGGTAAAGCATATAGATGTGGAATCACATATGCATTGATCTTTTAGAACACATAAAAATATCTCTTTGCAACCTTTGTTTTCCTAACTCCTTTTATCCATTTGGTGTGATGAAGTGCATTTTCCTTGATTGATCTTGTCTTTGTAGGTTGCAAAGAAACAACCAACTTTGACTTCATTTGCAATTCATTCCATCAATGTTGGAGATGGCATTCCCTCTGCAGTCCTTCAACTTTTGTCCTTCAAAAAATTTGGTAGTGATGAAGGACATGTTGAGCAATACAAGGTTGTCTTGTCTGATGGACACCATATGCAAATAGGAACCCTACCTTCCAAATAAAATGATTTGTTGTTTTTAGGTGCCTTGAAAATAGGGTCCCTCATATTTTTAAGAGACTACGCCTGTAGGAATGTCCAAGATTCAAGGTGGGTTGCGTTGTTTCTTGTCTATTTTAAAAAAATCTCTTTTTCCTTCGTATGTGCCTAATATAATGTGTCCAATATATTCTTTTGCTTCTTTTCTATGGCCTTAATCATATCCAACTTAGTTGTGATTATGTTTGATTGCCAAATCATTGGGACCCCTAGGTATCTGTTCAAGCAACAAGAAGAGAAAATGTTGGGGTTATACTCGCCTTCTCCTTCTAAACGAGCCCCTAAATTTGGTCTGCAGCTGTCCCCTAAAAAGAAAAAAAAATCCTCCAAATGTCAACCCTATTAAAGCTTTGAACATTTATCAAAATTTTTGGAAAGTGGAAGGGTCTGTAACACATATTAGAGAGATGTACCATTTCCACAAACAAAGAGGTGAAGGCCAACTTTTTAGTTTTGACATTATAGATATGGAGGGGATAGAAATACATGTTACTTATTTTGATGATATTGTTGAATTGCATTATGGTTGAGTTGAGGTGGGTGCAACTTATTTAATATCAAGAGGATTAGTGAAGGAAGAAAAAAAAATCAATAAATTAAATAGTAACCTCAAAATTGTTTTGGATGAAAAATCAACAATAAAGTGGTGTGAAGATGACATTTTTGTGCCCAAGAAAACCCCAGCTTTTGTGCTAGTTAGTGACATAAGAAATTATAGTAATAATAGTTTGGTTGATATTATTGGCATTGTAGTCCATGTTGGGTACATATCAAATGTTCATAGGAAAAATGGATCTGAAACAATCCGGCGAACTATTAAACTATATGATATATCTACTTCTTTCATTGATGTTAATTTGTGGGGCCCAAGTTGGCAAGAAAAAGGTGATGTCTTGGAGCAGATGTATCTTTCTGGTGATATAGTCATAATTGTTGTGTGGGGTGGTCGTGTAGGCTACTTTAATGGTAAAGTTATCAACACATCAATAGCAACAGTCCTCGACATTAACCATTCTATTCTTGAGGAAAACACTCTTAGATCCAAGGGCCCAATCAAAGTAGAACAAATGGTTTCATCTTCTTCTACACCTTGTAGGTTGCATCCTTCAAATGATAGAGTTACGATTGCATTCATCTTGAACAACTGCCTTGGCTTGCCAGAAACTATTGAAGCCATTTTTAAAGCAACCATTCAAATTATAAAAATTGAGTCTTTTTGTTATCATGTTTTCCCATTGCTAGTTAATGGGAAATAGTGTAAAAGAAAATGCACACACCCCCATGTTGATGTTTGGTTTTGTGATTGCTACTAGATGGAAATTGAGGAATGCAACTATCACTATCTTCTGTAGTTAAAGCTGCAAGACCATTTAGCCATCCTTTGGTGTATTGCTTTTGATGAAGCTACCACTAGTTTACTACAAATTGTAGCAAAAGACCTCTACATGTTGTAGGACAACTCTAAGTCTACAATAGATCCTGTTGTTGTTATTAAAGGCATTGTTTTTAAACCATACATCTTTACTATCTTAATTAAAGAACAGATACTTAAAATTTTGAGGACCGACTTAAAACAAAAATTGTGAAAGCAACAAAAGTTGATTTTGAAGTAGAGTGTAAAATATTTCTTTTAAACATAGTAAAGATATATGCCCTTGCTCCAGAAAAAGGCTCCACTAGCGAGCCTACACTTTGACTACTCTTTTGCACTTTTCAATATTTCTCCTAGTCTTTCCTTTTTAATGCTCACTATGCGATGCTAAGAATTTTTTTTTACAAATATGAACATAATTTATTCTTTTGTTTGCATATATATATTTGCACATTCATTGACCTCCCATCCTTTTGATTTTAACATGGTGCCTAGATTGTTTTTAGTCTACATTGTCACTATGATTCTTGATTCATGTTATATGTTGGAATTTTTTAGTTCTTCTATGTGTATTCTAAATTCACTTCTTCCCTTTATAGTCATTGAATAGAAATATTATCTTCAATGGAAAACATATAACAATAGTTAATTACTAAAAATGGTTAACGAAGAAATTTGTACAGTACTTGTATATATATTTTTTATATATTGCAATGTTCAAACCATGCTATTCGTCTTGTGATCATGGGTATGTGTAGGATCATCATGGAAAAAATGGGCCCTTAAGTGGCGAAAAATTCAAAAAAATCAGAGTTAGGCAACTTGACATAAGAAATTGAATAAGTTATCTATATTATTTCAAAAATATGTATAGAATCTATAGCAAATTGAATCTAGTTTCTAAACTACTAGGTTTATTTAAAATAATAAAAAATCTATTTGGTGAAAATTTGAAATTTCAATGCAATAGTACTTAAATTTCGGGGAAAAAAAAGAAGTAGGTGTCTATCGACCACCTAACCACAATAAAATGATAATATTTTCTTATAATATTTTAGATATAAATAGAGGACTCATGTCTTGATGTGATGCATATTTTTTTGTAATTTCTTTCCAAGTAAATAATTAATTATGAATTTTTTATTACAAATTTTAAAAAACATAAAAACTTGTATGTCTGACCACCTTAACTTGGTCAAAAATTCATAAAATTATTATTATTTTTTTAATCTTGTAGTATGTGAAGCATAGAATTGACTTATGTTTTGGATTCAAAAAATCTGATACTGTTTGAAAGCTATAGATGTTTTTCATTTAGCCCTTCAATAAGGACTTTAGTCATAATTCAAATAGAAAATGAATAATAATTATTTATTAAGTTCAAAGTAAAGAATAATTTATATTGGTGGAAAGCTGAGAATCTACTTTAAAAACCCTTTTCATTTCATCAATTTTGGGTAAAAAAAAAGTCGTCAGCCACATACCCTACACATACCCATCATATCACCACTTTTTGGCCCATCATGATCCTACACATACGCTTATCCATAGATATATATTTATATCCACATGGATACATATATATATTTTTATATGTTTGTGTGTAATTAATTTGACCATCATAATTAATATTCAAATAAAAAATAATGAAAATAAATAACATCAAAGTAATAAATTATCTACTACCACATAAGCATTGGGAAAAATATGCCATACCTAAAGTTATGGACTGATGTTTTTTAAAAGAATATTTTTTTATTGAATATTAGTAATTAAAGACATGACTAATAACTCTTTAAAAGAGGACAATCCTTTAATGTTCCATATTTTTCATAAATATTACTTTATCCATAACTACAAGTCTACCATGTACTTCTATGCATATGTATCTTAAAATAATTAAATAATAATCTACCAATTGATTGATTAACCTATACAAAAAGGTAAAATATAGATGTGCATCTAGGTCTAATAAATATAAAACTAAGGTAGAGGTAAAATTATATCATACTTGAAGCAATCTATATAATAATTGGCTTGTCAATTCAAAATTCAAGCTACATTATAATTTCGTACTAAATATTATATACAAATAGGGAAACTATAAAAGAGCTATTAAAAAGACATTTAATAATCACAGGTAAATGGAAAATGATTGGAAATCCACATTAAATAGAACTTGAAAAACATGGAGAATAGAAGAGGTGAGAAAATTACTAACCCTAACCATATTTTTTTGATGAAAGAAAGAATATTTAACTACAATTGGTCATATGGTAATGAGTATAAAGCCAACGATGCATAGAGATAACTACAAACAATAAACAAAGGGAAAAAAGTGTATGTGTATGTATATGTATATGCATATGTGTATGTATGTATACATATATGTATGTATATGTATGTGTATATGTATATGTATATGTATATGTATATCTATATATATATGTATATGTCTATGTATGTGTATGTGTATGTGTATTTGTATGTGTATGTATAATGTTGATCTACAGAATTCTCTTTTGAGCATTTTACTATTTCACTCTTCCTCTATATTGATTTTAGAAATATAGTCTTTTGTACATTGCATTTTTTGCTTAATATATGCTAACACTGCATGCAATTTGTGAAATCTTGCCTGGGCCTATTCACAACAACGATGGAGTTTTTTTACCACATGGGTTGGAAGTGGTGGAGTTGGTTGCCTCGTTCAATGGGTACAGAATGGTAAAAACTTGCCATGCACCTCCATTGGCTGGCAGATTGGATGGTTTAACAAGTTTTGTGTTCTGCAATCTGCACTGTCTCGTCCCCCTTGTTATTGTTGTAAGTTGTTTTTCCACTTTCTTTTTTGTTGTTCCATATGCATCTAACCACAAATATATATTTTGATAGATTCAAATAAAATGTTGCTTTGTAGTAATATGATGTTGGCCTTGATGCAAGCATAGATGGACAAGGAGATATGAAGCCCATTTGTGGAACAATTGGTGCCTAAAAGATGCCCATAGTTGTAACCATAATCAAGGTTTGTTTTATAAATTTATATTTTACTAACTTATACATTCACCCCTTTTTTTCTACATGGCTAGATATCCTCCAGTACATACCAAAGTTATACATTCACCCCTTTTTCTTTCTACATGGCTAGATATGCTCTAGCACATACCAAAATTAGGTATGTTTATAAAATTATTTGTATACATTGTATGTTTTGAAGCAAAACCTTTGTTATTTCTTTGATGTCTTCCTTTTAATGATATTTGTGTATTTCATCTATGGAATTGGTTCTTCTTTGAAACAAGACCTCTCATATATTCTCCTTTTCCTATATTTATCGACATTACAGAAAAATTCCATCTTATGTAGTTCTTTATCAACATTCCCTATTTTAAAAAGTTATTGGAGCAAAAAAAAAAACTAGGAAAAGGAATCCATATATTGGAACACACAATTTTTTTTGCAACTTTTTCATTGTGTGATATATGATGATACTGCATGAAATTTGTCATCAGTGTTTCATACTTTACCTGCTTGACAGTTTTCCAGGAACCCATAAGGCTTCATGATGCTAATGTGGTGGGGAGGAGAGCAACCATGGGTTTTGTGATTTTTCCTTTCACTATTATATATTTTTTGCTACATATATACATGCATGCACAAATTCTTACATACACTTGACTACGATAACCATAGTCTATTCTACACATTAAATTTTTCCATGTTTCTACAATTATCTTTTCAGCTTATGAGAAAAATTATCTCTGAGCAGCTATTTATCACCATCCCATCTTTTTAAAGTTGTTACACCATAAAAAATGCAACAATATAAGAAATCATATATGAAAACACCCAAATCTCCCCTACTTCATTGTTGCCTGATATATGATATGATTCCATTAAATTTCTGATGGGTCTTTCATACTTTTCCTTGCTCGAGGGTTTGGCTAGAGCCCATGTGGCTTCATGATGCCAGTATGGTAGGGAGGAGAATGAGCATGGGTTTTCTGCTTTTTCCTTGCATCATCATATATTGACTGCTACAAATACAAAACATATTCTATTCTGCAAGCTACATTTCTCCACGTTTATACAACTATCCTTTCAACTTTCCAAATCAATTATTTAAACCTATTTCTTTATGATGATGCCTATTTTCTCTAGGTTATGACAACAATTATATGATGCAATAATCTATCCAAAATGTGTATAATTCCATAGACTTAATTGGAAATTCAAGCTACATTGCTTGGTATTAAATATTATGGGCAAATCATGTATGCAAAATACCTATGCAAAATGACTTAGGAATTCCAGAGCACAACAGTTTTAAAAAACTAAAATTTACTATAGAACGGACCCGAGGGTGATGATTCTTACAATAGTTTGATACCAAACCAACACCACAATGGCTCTTTCGACAATGCAACTTAATCAATATATTTTCTCACCATACCAAAAAAAAAAAAGTTAATTAACATTTTGTTATAAGGAGCTTCAAATAGATGAGAGAAAAAGAATATCATGCAACATATTGGTACAAGACAAGTAGTCTATATAACATTTGTAAGAGGTATTAGGATAATACTTAACAATCAGATGTATATGACAATTCAATTGAAACCTTTAGCCTACCTTTCTTTTTCCCCTATCTATGTATGTTTTCTTGCCTCTCTTAAAGTTCTATTTAATGTGGGTTTCTGACCATCTATCATTTAGCTATGATTCTTAAGTGTTTTCCTACAACTCTTCTACAATTCCTTAAATGACTGGTGATCAAAAACCCATTTTAAATAGAGCTTTAAGATATGGAGAAATGAAGGTGCAAACTATGGCCATGAATAGTTTGTTGTATAGAGCTTGTGTTGTACATAATACATATAGCATCAAATATCCACAGAGATAACAAGGAACAATAACTAGAGGCCAAAAAACATACATAGACCAAAAGAAATTGAAAGCAATCCAAATGTACAGGTTAATGTTATGTTTGTAGTTTACACCAATCTACAAAATTTTACAAGTTTGAAAGTTAAAAACAATTCTTGTCACAAGGGAAATAGAATAAGATACTCCTATAGTCTCATGCCAACCAAAAAAATACATGAGGGAACAATCCCTAATCAAATGCATAGAAACATTTACCTGGGTTATTAATAAAAAATACAAGAGCTAGACTACAACAATCAACATCTTTTTATAGGAAGCTTCAAATAGATGAGAACAAGAGAATATCATGAAACATATTGATACAACACAACCAATCTATGTAATAGTTGGCATTTACCTCTTGGTTTTATGTTAGCCAAGCTATGAATATGATTCCTTGGCTGATGGGTATTTGAAATTGACATGGGAAACCAATGATTTCCTTGGGGTTCTTTATGGAGACATGGAGTTTTCTAATTATGTGGGATGGTGGAGGTGGGCTGGATTGACTCGAAGCATGAAGGAAGAATGGAAAGTGTTTTTGGATGTCACAGTTAATTCATCCTGGCATTGTGGTACGATGGTGTAGTAGGAAGTAAATGCAATATTTAATGTTTCAGTGTGGGAAAGTATACTCCAAAATATGCGAGAAAATATATTGATTCAGTTGCATTTTCAGAAGAGCCATTGTGGCAATATGAATATGTTACACATAGTGCATGATTAAATGCTCTATTATTAACAACATCTCAATGCTATATCATTGAATGCTATGGTTGTATTCTAGAGATTTCCTCACAACATAGATAATACTTATACATGCTATTTTAAACTCTATTTAAAATCACAGTCTACATAAATATGAATAAAAATAGTATAAATATATTTTTAGATATACATATGTATATATAAATTGATGTTGCATTCTCAAATGAGCCACAATGCTCTTCGTTTGCATATATGGATATGTATATCTGCATATATGTATATTTTTATATATCGATTGGGGAATTCAATACATATATATGTGTGCATATGTATTTGTCTATGTTTTAGGGAACTAAATACAATTTTGGTTTTTGTCTATAATATTTTGTACCAAATAAGTGTTATTCTAACACCTCTTATACAATTCCTCCATTTTTCTTCAATATCTACTACCAAACAATGTAGCTCTAATCTTATATCAATATGTTTCATGATATTCTTTTACCCTCATCTATTCCAAGCTCCCTGGAACAAACCACCTAGGGCTTCTTATGACAGCGGTGGAGCTTCCTACCTACATGTGTTGGCGGTGGTGCAGCTGGTTGCCTTAATACACAGAAGCAGAAGGTAAGTGTTTCCTTGTGTGAGCAATTTTGGTTAGATGAGCCAACTCTTACATAAACTGCTTGTCTTGTATCAGTATGTCTCATGTGGGTTTTTGATCATCTGTCATTTATCTATAATTCTTAAAGTGTTTTCCTAATAGTTCTTTTACAATTTCTCTATTTTATCTAGTAGCTTGAATTTTGAATTGAGAAGCCAATTGTTACATAGATTGCTTGTTTTGTATCAATATCTTTTATGATATTCTTTTTTTCCAATCCCTAAAAGCAAATTGTGCATTATGTATTAGTAGGCAGTCTATGTAACAATTGGCTTGTCAATTCAATGACCATTTTTTAAATATTCCTCCCTAGATTGTAATTGTATTTTTAATATAGGTACATTTAAACTCGCATTGTGAGGTTAGATGGAGCTTTCTAGTTATTGTACATTTTTCTATATATTCCATCTATCCATCTTCTTCTAGCCGTCTTCAAACCCTATTATGTTAATTCTTTATCAGGATATCTAGTTTTTCATCAACTTGTTAGACCAAAAAAAAAACACTACAATATTACAGAACTTGTTTCAAAACACTCGTCCTTCCCAAAGTTTGTTACTATGTGGTATATGATAAGAGTCCATGAGATTTTCCATGTAACCTTTCCTGCCTTTTTTGCTCAAGGGTTTCGCTAGAGCCCACAAGGCTTCATGATGCCAATATGGTAGGGAGGAGAACAAGTGTGGGTTTAGTGATTTTCCTTCCACCATCATATATTTCTTGCTAGTTATATACATGGACACAAAAGTTCTCCCATATACTTTTATACCAAAGACATACTCTATTCTATCCATTGCATTTGTTATTCTTTTCAAAGCTCTCTTTTCAACTTCCCCAATAGATTAATTGCTTATTGACAATTCTTTACCAAGATGCCATGTATTCAAATTTTTCCATTTTATCTCTTTCTATTTACAACAAATAGTGCTAACCTCTTTTATTGTATATGTATATTATTTCATTTATATCGTTACACAAATATAGTAGGCATTCAACAAAATTAGTGTATTGTAAACTGTCTATTTCAAATTCTTTCATGCTCTTACAACTCAATCCAATGCAACTTGCCCTTGTTAAACACCATCAATAGTGTATGTAAGTACAAAACTTTCTGATTTTCAATAGACAAATTTGGGTAAGTAATTGTTAAAATTATTGATTATTTTTAGCTTCACATTGTATATATTAATTCTACCCATATACTTACTCACTTTTCATTGTTCCTTTTTTATTTTTCTTGTTTGTGCACTAACATACCCTTGTATTTCATTTGCAAGAACTAGACTAATGCATGAAAAATCATTTGAAAACCAGGATACCTTTTTTCCTTAAAGTTGCCACAACAAAGAAAACACAACAATATCAGATATTATATATGAAAACACCAGATTTTTCCCAACTTTTTTATTGTGTAATGTAGGATGAAACTCCATGAAATTTCCTGTGGGCGTTTCATCCTTTTCTTGCTCAAGGGTTTGGCTAGAGTCCATGAGCCTTCATGATGCTAATATGGTAGGGAGGAAAACGACCGTGGGTTTTGTGGTTTTACTTTTAACACTATATATTTTTTGTTACATAGATATATGTGTACACAAATCCTTGTATCAACTTAGCTTCAACAAACATACTCTATAATAACATGTATTTCATGTCATAACAAGTGCTAGGGAAGAAAAAATATGTTTCTCATGTTGCCTCAAAACAAGGCGTACCTTCTAATTCAATTATTCTAACAATCCAAAATATGTGTATCATCTCATCGCATTCTTCTTCTAACCCATAAATCACAAGCACAAAAATGGTTTTATTCCCAAAATTATGGAGTAGATACTACTTATAACATCTTTCTTTTTTGAAAAAGTCATTTGTGATGACCATTATAACTAATATTCAAATAAAAAATGATGAAAATAATTATCAAAGTAATACATTATCTACTGCCATATAAGCATTGCAAAAAATATGTCATGCGTAAAGTAATGGAATGACTTTTTTTAAAGAATACTTTTTTATTCAATATTAGTAATAAAAGACATGACTAATAAGTCTTTAAAAAAGGAGAATCCTTTAATGTTCCATACTTTTCTTAGATATTGTTTAATCGACAACTTCAACTCTGCCATGTATTTGTATGGATATGTATCTTAAGATAATTAAATAATAATCTATCAATTCATTGATTAAACTACACAAAAAGGTCAAATATAGATGTGCATCTAAGTCTAGTAAATGTAAAACTAAGATAGAGCTAAAATTATATTGTACCTAAAATTTTGAACAGATTATTATTATTTACAAAATTAATTATTAAAAATTTAAATTTTATTTAATTTTTCAATTCTCATTTTATAAGAAAAAAATTATTTTCATACCTAAAATTATTTATTAAAGTAAATTTTAAACAACTATTGTACCTAAAATTATTAAATATTACATATTAATAAAAATAAAGTCATTGATGATTAATTACTTCAAATTAAAATTAATGGATACATTGCAAATAATAACATTCATTCAACATGACGTATAGTTTTATTCTACAATTTCATAACCAATTTTGCACTAATAAATTTTCATGCCGAAACACAAAGACCATTTTCCCATTTTTATGCAAATGGTTCTTAATTTGGCATTATAAGAACAGACAAGTGGACTATAACATCAGGTCTATAATGCTTTACAATGCTCATATGAAGTGAATATATATAAAATAATCTTTGTGTCAAAATTATGTGATTTATAATATGTTCATGTTGGGCTATTCAAATTTAACTTTAAATTCTACATAAAGTCCAAAATCATAAGATCCACCTCCTACTATGAACTATCCTCATGTTATTTCATATTGCCTAATTAGCACACTCTCTCTTCCTCGCACCAATCAGACAATTGCAAATATTACTGATTATTTATATCTCCCATTGCACTTGAAAATAAAAGTCTACTACTTCCTACCCATTCAATAGCCATTTGCGGTGCACCCTATTGGCTGATCGTTGCATGCCTGTAGTCGCTAGTTTATGTATTTTTAAACAAAATAGAGTATCCTGCTTGTGGCATAAGTAATAACGGAGGGACTCTGTACCACCTAGCTACAAGTAATACAATGTTCTCTAGGTGATGAATGTTTTTGATCCAGACCTCCATTTATGTCAATTTCCACCATCGATTCTGCAACTGAAGCCGAGCTTGTAGAAGCATGAACGTCTGTTTCTTGTTTTACCAAAGTTAGGGTAAATGTTTGTGAAGATTCATTAATTTCCATCTTCGTAAACTTGGCCTTTTCGGCCAAATTTTCCACGGCCAAAATGACGCTCTCTAGTCTTGCTGCAATTTCCATGACAAGAAAAGCAAAGGTGGCCACAGGAAGAGCCTCCTCAAAGGCAATAGCAGGGTCACTTCCCTCGACATGTCTAATTTGATCAAGTTTGTGACCATCAACTATCTCCTCTTTTACCCACATTTCGTCACAGTTACTCAAGTGTTCTAACATTTCCTTCTCTACGAATTGGAATCGTTGATTCTCCATGAAAAACTGTGGCAGTGAGCGCATTGAATTCTGGAGACCGACCACCATGGCAGTCAATCGATGCATCATGGAAGAACAAGCTGTAGACTTGGTTTTGGTTCTGATACTTTTACCAAGTTCTCGTAGAATGTTGCCACACTGTCTGCATATATCTGTGCATGGGCTTTGAAAAATTTCCTTCAAAGGAGACGGAGCCTGGGGAAAAAATATATAGTTACAATTTGTATCTTATTTTACAGTATTAATGTTATAACTGAAAAGTCATGCTCGAGCTTGTACCTGAATCTCAGAGTTGATCATTCCATTCAAAGCCTCTACAGTATAAGCACAGTAGCGCATCTTAGCTCCAACTTTTACAAACTCATTCCAAGGATACCCGATGAAAAATTCTCCACGGCATGGTTCCCATGTTGCGAAATTCGCCTGCAAGGTGAAAGAATTAATGTTAATGCTAGAACAACTAATTTTGTTCTAACAAAAAAAATTATTAGTAAGCTCAATAAGTACCCAAGATTCTTGTGTCGTTCTTGAATTCAGCACACATTTGTAGCCATTGCAGTCTGGATCCGATTCCTTCTCTTCATCTTCCAACTCCGCAGCTTTGAAAAATTCTCCCACACACCCTGCAGCCATTTGGAAATTTTTGTTGTAAGATTTCAAATATAGTTGTTTTACAGCGATGCAGTCATTCACATATGCTAAATGTTGTTTCTGGATTCGAATATGTTGAATTTCATAAATATTGTTTCTGATTGTGTTGAATTTTTGTATGAACATTTTCAATCATATTCTTGTTTCTGATTGTGTTGAATTTTTGTATCAACATTTTCAATCATATTCTGTGATCATAGAGTTGGAGGAAAAAAATAAAAGATAGATCAAAAAGTGTGATCTGAAACTGAAACCTTGGTGGAAAAACTCCAACGATTTCAAAAATAATATTTATCAATTGTTAAAAACTGGATATCAATTATGAATTGTA
>VDFB02371488.1:21955-38644 GCA_007258455.2 Sequoia sempervirens
GGATATCATTATATGATATTTACCTTCGATGGATCCAGCAAGCGCTTCGAGATTACTTATAATAGAATTTTGTAGATCATCTCCCGCCCATATTGGGAAAACAAGTATACTTATTAAGAAACACAGTGCACATCCGATCATTACAGTAGCTAACCTTTCATATGCCATTTGGAAGATGTCTTCAACACGATAACTAGAAACGGCAACCAGATTGAAGGTGAGAATGAAGATCACAACCCCATAGTCGTATCGTTTCTTGATATGTGGAATGAATCTTGAAAATGTGGAAACTGTACCTGCATCGTCGAAACACAAATACGTTCATTTACACTTGTCAAATCATTAACATATAAATATAAATATAAATATATAGGACAAACTTTACCTAAAGCGAAAACAGAGAATACGAGTACGATTCTTCCTCCGTCTTGTCCTGTATATTTTGCTAGGTAGCCTACTCCGAGTCCCAAAGATCCCGCTACCATGGTGGCAAAACATCTATTGAGCGCTTTGCTTAAAGTTGCACCTACGAAACAGCAACAGGCGAATCTTATGGGAACGCACAATATTTCTGTACTTCGTAAAGCCATCACTAATATATAAACTTTTAGATCATGTATAAGAGAACGAAAAATACATTGAAATTTTGTTATTAATTTCAAGTAATATAAGGGACTGGTTTCATATAGCTGAGTGTAGTTCAAGTGAACATACCCACAGTGAATTCGAAAACCACCACCACCGTTAAAACAGCCCATATGGCATTCTCACCAATACCATCAAAAAGCGGTTTCACAAAGTAAAAAAGTGATACCAGAGAAAGTGCAAGGCCAACTTTGAGAGAATGGACAAGTCTTCTAGGATCATCATAACCAATTTGCCAAATTCTCTTCCACAGACATAAAACATTAGTTTTTCTCCTTCGAAAAACTTCTGAAACTCGCCTAACCGCAGGTCTGCACAATTTGGGTGAATTAAAAGCTGTCTCTTCCACAACATTGATCTTCAACTCCGAGGATTTTGAGGGCAAAATCTTCTTTTCCATGCTTATTGTCTTCATCTCCTGATAATACAACCTTTTTCTGTATATAAAGAAGAGAACAAAAATAAGAAAAAGTTTTTTTTTATCAAGTTCGTCACAATTCCATCTATGGGAGCTTGAATAAGCTTCTCATAAGTTCCGAAATGTTTTCACTAGCTCTGGAAAACCAAGTGTTGCATGGGTGATTTATAGAATCTCAACAACACGGAAAATGTACGAAAGTGGACGGTCGAATGAGAAAGTTTGTAAACTGAAAAGCATGTTTGATGGTTCATGATAGACACCTATTTGGAATTCTTGTTGGGAGTGGAGGACCAGCTCATCATCCATAATAAATTACCGAACTTATCATTCATGTACGTTTCTTTTTTCAAAATTTTGGGCCGAAAGAGCATTTGCCTTCTATTTTTAATTTCGTTTCTGTCGTAAGTTGCGAACAATTATGGCATATGCAGCATGCTAATCAACTCGAATATTCTGTACCCACTGAACCAAATTCTCAAGAAACTGTATTTGATCTATTTGTGTCACTTCAAATCTGCTGTTCAGTAAAGTTTTTTTTCAAATGTGAGCTTCGAAGGAACTTCCAAATACTCCAGAGCAACATGGCGAACACTGAGAAACATGCAGGCTGTTAAAATCATTGCACTGAAACTACAATTGGGAATTAAATACAATTTAAATCCCACTCAACTGAATTCTTTAATTTAAAAAATTACCCGGTGTTTTCTAGTGCCAAGGTTATGAAATATGCAGTGATCTTTGGACTGTGACGACGTCATGAAAGATAAGTGCAGCATACTCCTTTTGACTGTTTTTTTGGTTAATTTGTGTTTTATGTGGCTGATGCAGGGTGCATTTTAGGATGAAGTGAAATAATTTAAAAATAATAATAAAGAGTCATATATTTAATGTTAGATGGAGGAGACAATGAGTGCTTATTTTTGGTAAAGTTCTAGTGGCGCCACCCACCGTGTGAAATTGAAATGCATTCACGGTGTAGTCATGTGGAGCAGGGAATGCAGACGGTTGTTGTTGGTTGAACAAGACGTTCACAATTGGAACTGATGATGGATAGAGAGGCATACAAAGTCAAACACATTTGAATGTTACAATTACTTTGCTTCACTTGATAGAAATTGCCATTGTAGGTTGCTTCTTTTATGGCCATGACACCACCTCATCGAAACTGAAACATTTATCTAGAAGTACTTATTATATATATATATATATATATATATATATATATATATGCTATCTGCAAAATCACTATCATTATAGTCAATCAAATCAAAATCATTAGTTGTGGAATATAGTATTTAATGTTCTGTTCATCTTGCTACATATCTCAATATTTTAACATAAAGGAGGGGTAAAAATTTATTAAGGCAAAAGGAAGTACAAAGCAAGGGCATTAAACAGCCCTATCCAGCTCCACCAAGTGGTCTAACTGTTGAGACAAATCCGGGGGTAACTGACACCGATCCATCAAAGTTCAATCATGAATATGATCAGAAGCCCATTTTGCCAAACAATCAGCAACACCATTCCATTCTTGAGGAATATGAATGAAAGTAACGTACTCTAAAGAAGCACAAAGGTTGAGAATCTATTCAACAATCAAGGCCAAATGCCAGCTAACATCATCTAAATGCTGCCTATTCAACAAGTTCACCACTACCTGGGAATCAGATTCACATATGATCCTTTGCCACCCCAATTGACTTCCATGCTCAATAGCACATAAGATGGCCTAAGCCTTCATTAAATTATTAGTATGAAGACCCTTATAAATAGGGAAGATAAACTAAACATCTTTAGAGCTATCCTGACCAACACCACCAATTCTAGCATGACTAGGGTTTCCTCAAGAAGAGCCATCTGTGTTGATTTTTAAGACTCCCTAAGGTGGAGGAGACCATTGCCCCTCCCTATTAACCTCTAGAGTAGGATTTCTACATTTGTTGCGCATAAGCTGCCATTGTTTAGGAGGAAGATGAAGACGATTACAACAACCAACATCACAAGGATCCACTAATTCTGACAAATCACGCTTAGCCACAACAGTTTCTCCCAAAGAATGTAGAATTTTCCACCACGAGTGAGGGGCCACCTACATCATATCTTGAAAAATCTGACGATTCCTCTCCAACCAAAGGTTCCAGATAATAAAGGATGGGCCAAGAGCCCAAGTATCTTGAAGAAAGGAAGTAGAAACAGGGGCCCTACCCCACCGATCCACAAACTCAGCCAATGAAGAAACATGCTAACAAGACGTGTTCCACACCCTCCACCAAAAATGCCAAATCTCCCTAGCATAGGAACATTGGAAGAAGAGATGAGAGACACTCTCCTCACAGATACAACACAAAACACACATTGAAGGGCCTTGGAAACCACGCCTACTCAAATTATCCCAAGTAAGACGCCATTTTTGAGCCACTACCCACATGAAAAAACTGCAGTTTGGCCATGACAACTTATGCAAAACTTGCTTCCACCAAGGGACCTCAATATCCCCAAACAACTGCCTACCAAGCTGCTTATAACTAGTAGACATAAAGTACTTCCCAAAAAAATCAGTACCATCCCAAGCCAAGACATCAGGGCCCCTCAAAGAATTACAATAACGGGAAGCCAGAAGCTAGACCAGCTCATGCCTATCCCCCTTAAACCCCCCAGGTGGCCACTCAGAAGGATGCTTACAACGAAAGCTTACAACTGATCCACAATGTTGTGCAACCTTATAATTCTCAATAGTATCCCAACTGGTCGTAGTAAAAACATCACAAAGGGACTTGAGGTGAGGAAGAGTAGAGAGAATAGGTAGGTGACCATCTGAAGAATCTAACCAAAATAGAGCATGTGACCTTGAATGACAAATCCAAAAAAGAGCTTGCTTAATCAAATGAGCCCCCACTTTCAAAGTATGCCAAATCATAGAACCACTCCCTTCCAGAGGACATCAAGGAACCTCAAAGTAAGCAACACCCCCAAGATACTTATGGTTAAGAATGCATGCCCATAACTAATATTGATTGGTACACCAGGACCAATAAAGCTTAGCAACAAGAACTTGCCCATTCAGAATAGTAGAGCATAACCCAAGACCACCCTCCTACTTTGGTCTACAAATAGATTCCCACTTAACAAGGCTCCACTTAGTAGACAACAAGTTACCACTCCAAATAAATTGACATGAGAGCATCAAATTCCTTAAGAAAATACATAGGGGTTGCTTGAACAAAGCATCTATGGATAGGAAGGGCTTGGATAACAAACTTGAGAAGAGTCACATGAGCAGTAGTAGATAACCACGGATGAATCCAATGAGTGACCTTCTGCCACAACTTATCAAGTAGAATCTGCTAGAAGGACCTGGGCTAACAACCAACAGCAAGAGGAATACCCAAATAGAAAAAAGGGAAGAGACCTTATCTAAAACTGAAAAATAGCCGCAATTCGTTGTTGAATAGCCAAAGGAGTATTAAAGAAAAAAATAGAAGACTTCTACTCATTGACTTTCTAATCTGATGTAGCAAGGTAGATATCTAAAGCTTACCTAAAGGATTCAGCTTCCGGAATACAAGCCAACCCCATAAGAGAGGTGTCATCCACAAACTGGGAAACCATCAGGGCTTGGAGCTTTCCCCTTATTCATCCCAAACACAACCTCCTCCACTTCAGATAGAGCAATCAGACGAGTAAGAGAATCATTCAAAGCATTACAGATCAAAGAAGGAATTCAAGCAAGAACCATATTCTCATCAGCCTCAACTAGAGGTGAATCCTCAGTAAACAGAGTAGAGTAAAACTGACGAGCCTCTCTAGACAAAGCCTATTGCAAAGAAATTGAAAGACCCTCAAAATTAACAAGAGAAGAGATATAACACTTATTTCGAAGAGCTTTCATAGAATGATGGAAGAAAGAAATATTCCTATCACCCTCAAGAAGCTAGTCAATTTGAGCCTTTTGTTTCCAAAAATATCTCAATATTTTCTTTTCAAACTTATTAATTTCATTCTTTTGGTGACTTCACAAATTTTGAATTAAACTAATACCTTGCATTATATCTATTTTTTTTGCAGTGAGCTACATCAAAATTTCAATAAGTCTTTTGATGACTGTTAGATCAAAATTGGGCCTTTTTTCTTTTTTGTTGAGTTTAGTTTTTGTTATAATTGGTGTACATACTACATTACAATTCAACATCTTAAATCTCTTTAACACATTCTTGGCATACTTAGATTGACAAATAAAAATGCCAATCTTTGATTGAATAACTTCAATACCTAGAAAATATTTCATCAATCCTAAATGTGTCATTTCAAACTCTTTCTTCATAATTGATTTGAATATGTCTACAAATAATTTTTTAGTAAAGATTAAATGATCAACATATAAGTTATGTACAATCAAAATTATACCTTTCTTCTTGATATTTGTGTATAATTAGCCGATAGGCTAATTGTGTGAACTTTGGTCAGAATTTTTGTTATCCTTCCTAATTTTTAAACCTTTTGACGGTCGGAAAAAAGGTGGCATATGTTTTTTATTTTTTTAATAAAAGTATTTGGCATGCATTTTTAAGCCTTTTGGTGTTTGGCTATCAGTCGGGAAAAAGGTGGCGGATTTTTTGGCACATGGATAGAGAAGGATATAAAAATTAAACGTTGGTTGGCATCAAAATTAATTGTTGTATGCTTTTTGTGTAGTGGCGATGGTTGTAATAACACCTTCTGTTTAAAACCTCTATCAGAGCTATGATCGACGAGGGCAAGCTTCTGTGAAGGTACAAGTTTAAACAACCATTGTTAAGCTTTTGTAAAGGTGGTTGGAGGTTATTTTATTTTTTTGCATGGCGTGATGGTTGCAAAAGCAATACAAAAGTGTCGATTGTGATAATTTTTTGCGCATTTTTTGCAGGCATTTGAGAAAGAAGGGAGCAAAGAGAAAGCAAGTGGGAATAGGTGCATTTGAAATAAGCAGGAAGAGGTGCATATTGAAAAAAACCTTTACAGAGTATTTCAAAATAATTTATGTTATTTTCCATAGGGCATTTTTTATTTTCGTTCTCTAGCTTAGGCTATATTGCTTCATTTATGGTTTCAGTGTAGTTGCAATGGTTGCAAGGCAATATTGTTTGTTTTTGCATTGGTCTATCACTACCAATTCTTCTATTTTGTGGATTTTTTCATCTAGGTCACTGTTGAAACCAATATTATTTCATTTGTGGTTTGTTTTTTGTGGCGATGGTTTTGCATGGGTTTGTTACTATTATTTTTTGTTGTTTGTGGGTTTTTCTGTCTGGGTCGCTGTTGAAACCAATATTGTTTGATTTATGGCTTCCATTTTGTGTCTATGGTTGCAACGCAATAAAATAGTTAATGTTATATAATTTATGTTGATTTCCATAAGGCATTGTTGATTGTTGTTCTCTAGCTTAGGCTATATTATTTTATTTTCAATAAGGTACTATTGAAAATGCTATATTGTTTCAATTTTTGATAAGGTACTATTGAGAAAAGACTATATTTTTGCATGGTTTTGTTGCTACGAATTTTTGTATTTTGTGGGTTTTTCCATCTAGGTCGCTATTGAAACCAATATTGTTTGACCTATGGCTTCCATTTTGTGGCTATGGTTGCAACACAATAACATAGTTAATTTTATATAGTTTATGTTGATTTCCATAAGGCATTGTTGATTGTTGTTATCTAGCTTAGGCTATATTGTTTCATTTTCGATAAGGTACTATTGCAAATACTATATTGGTTCATTTTCGATAAGGTAATGTTGAGAAAAGACAATAGTGTTTGTTAAAACCAATATTGTTTCAATTATGGTCCGTGTGTTTGTGATGATGGTTTTGCATGGGTTTGTTACTACAATTTTTTTTGTTTTGTGGGGTTTTCCATCTAGGTCATTGTTGAAACCAATATTGTTTGATTTATGGCTTCCATTTTGTGGCTATGGTTGCAATGCAATAAAATAGCTAATGTTATACAATTTATGTTGATTTCCATAAGGAATTGTTAATTGTTGTTCTCTACGTTAGGCTATATTGTTTTGTTTTCAATAAGGTATTGTTGAGAAAAGAATATATTTTTGCATAGGTTTGTTACTGTGATTTTTTTTATTTTGTGAGTTTTTCCATCTGGGTCATTATTGAAACCAATATTTTTTGATTTATGGCTTCTATTTTGTGGCTATGGTTGTGTACTGTAGAAAAAAGGACCCTTTGCTTCACATGGGATTAATTCATCATAAAATGGACTTAATGAGGTCTTAATCTAGTGTTGTGAGGTATTTTATGCATCCACACTAGGTCTTGGACCCTTGCAAATCAAATAACATGTTTTTAATGAGGTCTTGTAAAGGTGTTGTAAGATACTTTCATGCTTTTCTAGACTTAATGAACCTATTTCTCCCTAATTCAACATTATAAAATGTGTTTAATAACATTATTACATCAATCTAGAAGGTTCTTGAATTAAATTTAATGATAAACTAGTTTTGTAATGTGTCTTGCACATTCACATTGGTTCTTGTGCATTCCTAGGCTTTATGGACCTCATTTTAGTGTTTTAAAGTGTATTTAATCACACTTTCACAGTGATTTTTGTGTCCCAATCCCTATTTGACATTTACATCATCATAATAGGCCCCTATTAACCCATATTGTGCATCTCAAGGTTTAAATTGATCAAATACTCGACAAGGTTTCATTTTAGACCTTATTTCCTTATTCCTTGGAATATAAGCTGTTAAAATAGCCCCTGTGGGACCCATTCACCATGCATGGTGAATCAGTCCCATCCAAGTGGGACCCATTTTCCATGTGTAGCGAAGGAGTCCCATTTGGCCCCATTTTGACCTTTGATTGGGGAAAAAAGTGAAATTTGAGTTTAATTTTGCTTCATATCGACCTATGATGAGGTATTAATGGGTGAAATAGGTGAATGGACTATAAAATCATCTCTCTAAACTCATTTTTATATCCATTAACTTAATTCTTCATTATTCATCCATCAATCTTTCATCTCAAGTCAAGCATCTTAGGGATTTTATATTGTAATTCATCAAGTAAGCTTCTAAGCACATTCAAGGGCTAAATCTTTCTCCATTGCTATAGAGTTTCAAGATCAAATCATCATGACAAGGTAATCAACTCCATTGTTTCATGTTTCATTATTTTATTTCATCATTTGGTTTAATTACCTAAAAGGGGGTTGACCAAGGAAAACCCCTATATCCTAACCTTCAACACTTTTTCCCCTTTGCATGTGTTTGTGTATGCAGATTTATCAAATGGAAAGGTGAGAAAAGGTGTACATATCTCATCAAATTCATTCAAGGTGTTTCAAGCCCTATTTCAAGCTTGGAGAGAGTCTACAGGTTGAGTTGCAAATTTAGATCTGAGGAATCTTCAGAAACAGAATTGCAAATCATAAGCCACAGAATCTTGTCCAGAATTCTCTATTTTCTAGAAGAGGACTCATTCACCATTGATGGAGAATCAGTCCCATTTCTAGGCTTGAATAGTGATTTCTGTAGATTTGGATACCTAATTCCCTGAAATTGGTTCTGACACTTTCTAGCAAAAATAAGACTCATTCACCCAGGATGGTGAATCAGTCCCAGTGAGCATTCTTGGTGTCTTCTACAAGTTTTTAGAGCCTCATTCCAATCTCTTCAAGCTTCTAGGTTCATATCTTCAATTGGGTTAATTTCTGTTACAGTTTTTTTACATTCCTAGTCAAATAGTTTGAATACACAATGTGTTTTCCAACACTTTTGCATTAGGTTAGAATACATTCCTTAATTTGCATTTTCATTAATTTTTCAACATTTAAACACATCCACACACACACACACACACACTTCATATCCCTCTTTCCATTTCCTCTAATGAGAACATAAGCATTTTTGGCCCACCTTTCTCCTTCTAGGTGAAAAACCCTAGGAGTCATAGAAAGCAAGTAGGTGCCAAAAATCTATGTTTCAGGTTGCAACACAATAAATTAGTTAATGTTATACAATTTATGTTTATTTCCATAGGGCATTGTTAATTTTTGTTCTTTAGCTTCAGCTATATTGTTTCATTTTTTATAAGCTACTGTTGAAAAGGCTATGTTGTTTCATTTTCGATAAGGTACTATTGAGAAAAGACTATTATTTGTTAAAACCAATATTGTTTCATTTATGGTTTTCATTTTGTGGAAATATTTTTTCATGGGTTTGTTACTATGATTTTTTTTGTTTTGCAGGTTTTCCCATTTGGGTCATTGTTCAAACCAATATTGTTTCATTTATGGCTTTCATTTTATGGCAATGGTTGCAATGCAATAAAATAGTTAATGTTATACAATTTCTGTTGTTTTCCATAAGGAATTTTTGATTTTTTTTCTCTAGCTTAGGCTACATTGCTTCATTTTTGAGAAGGTACTATTTAAAAAAAGACTATATTGTTTCATTCTTGATGTGGTGTTGCTGAGAAAAAAATTGTCTGTGTGCAGGGTTATTTTGGTTTTTTTTGCATGGGTTTGTTACTGTGAATTCTTTTGTTCTATGGGATTTTTCATTTGGGTTGTTTTTGAGACAAATATTGTTTCTTTTATGGTTTCCATGTGGTGTTGATGGTTGCAAGGCAATTAAATAGATTATGGCATTGTTGATTGTTGTTTTCTAGCTTCGGCTATATTGTTTCATTTTCGATAAGGTGTTGTTGAAAAATGATTGTTTTGTGGGTTTTTTTCATATGGGTTGTTGTTGATACCAATATTGTTTCATTTATGGTTTCTATGTGGTGCCAATGGTTGCAAGACAATTAAACAATTTCTGTTATTTTTGCTAAGGCATTGTTTACAAAGCTTTGGCTATATTGTTTCATTTTTCACTAAGGCAATAAAATAGTTGATGTTATATAGTTTATGTTGTTTTCCATAAGGCATTGTTGAGTGTTGTTCTCTAGCTTTGACTATATTATTTCCTTTTTGATAAGTTATTGTTGAAAAAAGACCGTTCTATGGGTTTTTTCATCTGGGTTACTATTGAGACCAATATTGTTTTATTTATGGCTTCCGTTTTGTGGTGATGGTTGCAGCGCAATTAAATAGTTAATGTTATATAGTTTATGTTATTTCTCATAAGGCATCATTGAGTGTTGTTCTCTAGATTTTGCTATATTGTTTCAATTTCGATAAGACAGTCTTGGGAAAATAATTTGTGCATGTGTGGGGTAATTTTTGTTTTTTATGCATAGGTTTGTTATTGTGATTTCTTCTATTTTGTGGGTTTTTCCATCTGGGTCATTGTTGAAACCAGTATTATTTCATTTATGGCTTTTGTTTTGTGGTGATGGTTGCAACACAATAAAATAGTTAATGTTATATAGTTTATGTTTTTCTCCATAAGGCATTGTTGAGTGTTATTCTCTAGATTTGGCTATATTAAATATTCATTTTCGATACACAATAAAATAGTAAATGTTATACAGTTATGTTGTTATCCATAAGGCATTGTTGATTTTTGTTTTCTAGCTTTGGCTAAATTTTTTTTTTTTGATAGGTTATTGTTGAAAAAATAATTTTCGAGGTTTGTGTTGAAACCATTATTGTTTCATTTAAAGCTTTTGTTTTGTGGTTATGGTTGCAACGCTATATAGTTTATGTTGTTTTCCACAAGGAATTATTGATTGTTGTTCTCTATCTTTAGCTATATTGCTTCATTTTCAATATGCAATAAAATAGTTAATGTTATAGAGTTTATGTTGTTATCCATAAGGCATTGTTGACTGTTGTAACATACATTTCCCACCATTGTGATAAATGGTGAAATCAATGTTTTTTATTGCACTTAATATAGAGTCTATCATTCTAAGTTATGAAACCATAGCAATCTGAAAGATAGACATATGAAACATAACTTTATGAGCCCACATGTAACAATAATATACTCTACACTCAGCCAATACAAGAAGAATAAAACTACAGTAATCAAATGACAAAATTATGAAACCTCATGTTTTGTGGTTTTCCCTTATTGTGTTCACTTTGGTTGTAATTTTCATCGGCCTTCCTCCTACTCCACCACCCTCTTTACTATTTTGGATTTTTTTCCTCGGCTTCCTTTTTCAATGCAGGAAACAATTGAAAAAATTAGGCCTTAGTAGGTAGAATGCATTGAAAATCTCTTTGAGGTTATTGCAAAAAAGAGTTCCTTAAGATTATTATGTGTGATTTTCAATCAAGCTTTTTTCATGAACTCCATATCTTTGATCAACTACTCTGAAGAAAAATACTTCTAGAGAATGCATGTCTACACATTCTTGATGAAGGTCATCAAACTCGAAGTGCTAGATCAAAGATATGGAATTTATGCAAAAGGGTTAATTAAAAATTGGCCATTATACTCTCTAGAACTTCTTCCTTGAATAACTTCAAAAATATTTTCAACACATTGTATGTGGCAAACAATTTTTCTTATTATGCTTAATATAAAGCCTAAAATTGCAAGAATTCCTTTTTGATGAAGAAACAAATAACAACTATCTTCCCCAAAAAAAAAACATGGGGAGGAGTATATATGAATGTTGTCTATATTGTTTTGTTTTCGATAAGGTATTGTTGAAAAAATATATTTTTTAGGTTGCCATTGAAACCATTGTTGTTTCATTATGGCTTTCACTTTGTGGTGATGGTTGTGATACAATAAAATAGTTAATGTTATATAGATTATGTTGTTCTTCATAAGGCATTGTTGACCGTTGTTCTCTAGATTTGGCTATATTGTTTCATTTTTGATATGCAATTAAATAGTAAATGTTATAGAGTTTATGTTGTTATTCATAATGCATTGTTGTTTGTTGTTCTCTAGCTTTGGCTAAATTTTTTCATTTCCGATAGGGTACTATTGAAAGAGGAATTTGTTTGGGTGTAGGGTTGTTTTATTTCTTTCTTTCTTTTGCATGGGTTTGTTACTATGAATTATGTTGTCATCTATGACATTATTGAAACCATATTGTTTCATTTATTCTTTTCATGTGGTGTCGATGGTTGCAAGGAAAATAAATAGTTAATGTTATCACGGTTGTTTTATTCCCCCTTGCATGTTTTTATTGTTGTGAATTATGTTGTTTTGTGGTTTTCCCTGTGTAATTCATTGTTTAAAATAATTGTTGGGCTGTGGGGTTGTTTAATTTTTTTAGGTCATCAATACCTTCAATAATTATTGATATATGAACAAGGATCTTCTTTCCATGGTCATAAAAAAAAAAAAAATCTTAGTTTTCAATACAACATGGTCTAATGTTCTTTTATTTTTTTTATATAGATGTAGATATAGATATAATTGAATGTATTGACTGAGGCACATCTATGAACTTCAAGATATAATATTATGGCTATGTGTTAATAAACCAACAATTGATTCACAATATTGTCCTTAGATGTCAAAATGTCAGATTGCTAGCTAATTGGAACATCTAGATATCTATTTAGAGATCAAGAAGAAAAAATAGTGGGCTCTAAATCACCTTCCCCATCCAAATGAGCCTAAAAATTTGGGATTCATACACCCCTAATACATCATAGTGTGCCTTCAAATATCAGTCCTATTAAACCATTAAATTTGGTTTCCGTGGGAAACTTCACAAAATTTTATTCTTTTAGCATTAGTCTCTATAGTTGAAACATCATTTACCCTTTGATTCCTTGATTGATAAACATCTTTAGTCTCTATAGTTTATTTTCTTTTTCTTTCAATAAAGTTAGATTTCTCATTTAGCAATGATGGATATTTCACTTTGAATTTTCCTTTTGAAATTAGTGCATTAAAACAAATGAAATGGAATGAAAATTTTGGTATAATAATACATATACAAACCCATTTTTTTTCTTTATTTGTTCATGTTGATAAGCACACCATGCAACATGATAGTGATATATTAAAAAGAGTTAAATGAAAGATACACTACTTTCTAAGCATTCAAATAATTTAGTTTTTTTCATAAGATGCATGTACTATAAACAACATTTCTTTCATAATGTAACATGAATGAATCAGAAATATAGAATACCATATTTCATTTAGAATTCATTAACAAATCAAATATTTTCACCAAGAAAGATTCAAAATAATGTTATAAAAGTAGTCCATAATAACCTTACTCCATATCTCCCTATTTGAATGATGCAATATCTCTCCCAAGTATCTAGTTGTTTTTCAAGCTTTAATTGAATTGTGTATTGAATAGTATCTATAGCCTACAGAGACACCATATATGGAATACCAAAAAATAATAATCAACTTTTTCAATTAACTTCTAAAAAGAGAAAATGTCAAGAGGTTAATCTTTTCTTTTTACTAAAGAGAAAAAATGACACTCAAAACATATAATGCAATGTGTTATCAAGATTCAATTGTATAGTTTTTTGAGTAAAACTAATTGACCCATATTTCATGAGTAGTGGTTCCCAAGACCTAGAATATCTTATGATAATTAATGGTCAACTTAGCACCCATTTCATCTAGTCAACTTCCTAACAAGGGTGTAGAATCCAAACTTCCTAAGAGATCATCCATCCCAATACTACTCCAAATCAAGTGTCCTTTACCATGGAGTTCCCTAGGGGAGGAATACATGGATTGGGAATGTCAATCTAAAAACAATTCCCTCACAGACCACAAGGTGGATTTGGACTTGCACCTATTCCCTATCCAATGAGGTAGGAATCAAATGGATATGCAAGAGAAGAAAGAAGATTGAGGTGATGGAAGAAATTCTAGTTTCTCTTCTTTGACCAGAAAATAATTGAAGCAGAGCATATTTAAAGTATTAATCCTTCCATGGGTGGGTGGGTTTACAAGTGGGATATGGCTCAATTATCAATGAAAAATCCAAGGCAAATAGCTTAGGAATCCTTGTAGGTCTTGATCTTGGAGGAAAGTCCATGATTAAAAGCACACATGAGTTTAAAGTAACTTACTAGGATGGATGACCTCTTAATAAGTCCAAATGCTTCACCCCTATAACCATAACTTAGATGTAATTAGTGTTAAGTGGACCATTCATTCTAATGAGAGGGAAGGGCTTTGTTTGTTATCCAAGTCACCTGATAATTTCATATTGCACTATTCCAACATAGTTGCTTAAGATCCCTAAGAGAAAAAAATTTCCAAAAAAGGATAAACTGGTTCTCGAAGCTTGTGGCACCTAATTTTTTTTTTCTACACATAAAATTCCATATGGAATCCCTCCACATAAACCTCTCTCATTTTTTTCAACTCAACACTATTTGACCATGCCAACTTAGAATGGAAACTTGAAAAGAGTGCTAGTAGAGAGTAGTACAAATTTGAAAACAAGCATATTTTTTGTTTCATACATCCTAGAAAACAATGACTATGCTATCACATCCACAAAGGAAGCTAAATGATAAGTAATCTCTATGTTCATTCTCCAAGACACCCAATCATTTTGGAGTGCACTATTCTAATGTACTCTCTTAAGACTCCTAAGAGAAAAAACTATCAAACTATGATGGAGTGGTTCATGAAACTCATGGAACCTAACAATGTTTCATCTACATGTAAAAGTCCATATGGAATCCCTCCACATAAACCTATCTCATTTTTTTCAACTCAACACCATTTAGCCATGCTAACTTGGAATGGAAACTTGCAAAATATATCAATAAAGAGTAGTGCAAATTTGGAAATAAGCATATTTTTTGTTTTGTGTGTCCTAGATCAAAATTGATTGTGCCAACATGTCCAAGTGGGTAGCTAGATTCTAGGGAAGGGATTTTTTTTATCTCCAATCCACTCAATCATTTCAAAGTGTGTTATTCAAGTGTATTCTGTTAAGATGCCTAAGAGAAAAAAAACTTCCAAACAATGATAGAGTGGTTCTCATGGCTCATGATACCTAATATGTTTTTTTTCACATGTACAAGTCCATATCACATCCATACATATAAAATTCTCTCATTTTTTTTCAACTCAACACCATTTGGCTATGCCATCATTGCATGAAAACTTGCAAAAAGTGTTAGTAGAGAGCAATGGAAATTCAGAAAGAAGCATATTTATTGTTTTGTGCTTCCTAGAGAAAAATAGATAGCGCCAACACATCCAAGTGGGAATCTAAATGCTAGGAAGGTATTTTTTTGTTCTCCAAGTAACATGGTCATTTTGGAGTGCACTATTTTGGCATAGTCTCTTAAGAGCCCTAACAGCAAAAAACTGCCAAACTATGACCAAGTGGTTCTCAGAGCTCATGGCACCTAACAATGTTCCATCTACATGTACAAGTCCATATGGAATCCCTCCACCTAAACCTCTCTCATTTTTGGTCAAATCACCATCGATTATCCATGCTAACTTAGAATGGAAACTTGCAAAATGTATCATTTTAGAGCTTGCAAATTTGGTAATGGGTGATCCCACAATAGTGGTTTACAATTTTTGGCCAAACTGGACACTAAAATTATTATTTTTAACTAAATCTTCACAATGGGGCACCTATAACAGATAAACCGTGAGGAATTTGAAGATGATGCAAACTAGTCTCTCCACATTTTGTCTGTAGATTCTAAAAATATTTTTTTCAAAATTTTTGGAATCAGATTGTACTTCTTTTTCCATCTCCAATGAAAATTGGTTTTTTTTCAAAAACAACATTTTTAAAAAGTGACGCACACCGTATAAAGCATAACTTTTTTTCCTTGAAAAATAAAATTCTAATTATTTCAAATTTAGATTTGTAACTCCAATATCTAGTGCTTCCACTTGGTTAGATAATTTTTTATTGAATATTTTTTCTTTAATCAAGTTTGAAAGTCAAACCAATTACAATTCACACATAGCGCAACCGTATAACACATAACTTTTATAGTATGTATCATTTTATTTATTTATTTTTTTTGGATGAAGGACTCCAATATCTGGTGCACTCATATTTTTTAAAAATAAAAATAGATAATTTTCTATTTTTCCATTTGTGTAGAATAGAGAACTTCATTTTCGGTGAGAAACCTATATTTAATAAAACTTAAAAAACAAATAGATGATAAAATCAAAACATATTAAAATTATATTCGTTGGATAGCTCGTTCTGAGGGATACCTGATACCAGATGGGTTTGTAAATTCTCCTCCATTTTCATTTTCAAATCGAGCTTCAAAGTGCAAAATTTTGGACAATTTTGGTGCCTCGTAGAGTGAAGGTGAAAAAAGGGTGGTTCGGGCGAACCAAAAAATATGTTATGTTGATCATAGGTTCGGTTGAACATATTTTTGGCTGAACCACTTTAAAATAAAATAAAGAAATGTATACTAGAGGGGTACGGTCAAACCTGGAAATAGGGTTTGACCGAACCCCTTGACATGGATCTTTCTTTTCCCCATTTTTTTTCTAATTTGTTTTTTTTTTTTGGTTTTTTAGTAGTTGTATTTTATTCTTTTTATATTATACTATATAATATACTTATAATACTAATATATAATTATTATTAATTATATATTATTATTATAATATATAATTTTTATTATTATAATATTAAAAGTATATAATTAAAAAGTAGAGGGGAGAGAGGGAGAGGGGGTAGGAGGGAGAAACTTGAGAGAGAAAGGGGGGAGTGGGA
>VDFB02371490.1:0-28475 GCA_007258455.2 Sequoia sempervirens
GATGGGGCAAACTTTGTTGCAACGCTTAAAATTCCAAGTAACCAAACAAAAATAGCGAAGAGGTGAAGTTCGAATGGAAAGGCTTGCATGTCCAAGTGAACACATTTTCCTACAAAGTGGGTAAACCTGAGTGAATTGGATTAAAAATCAACGATTGAAGTTCACATGGCCATGGAAATCCTACAAGACCTATACTTAGCAATTTTTTCATCATTCAAAACCTATTGCAAACAATTCCAACCCAACATCACATTTGCAAGAGAAACAAACTGAACTAACCTTGCATGGAAAATGACTTGATTTGGATGGAAAGGGAAAACCCAAGACAATAACTTTTGCCCCTTACCATATTTTTCAAAAATTCAAATTCAAAAATCAACTATCCTTGATTTTTCATGCTCTATCCATTGGTGCTGAGGAATTTTGAAAGAAAATGGCCCATGACTGATTTCTCATATCGGTTATAATTTTGGGGTGAATATGACAAGGGCACAAAAGGGACACAACATTTTCAGAGTGCCAACAGGTTGGTTAATGGTTGTGTTCCTCTTGGAAATCGCTGAGTCTTTTAAATAGATTGGGCATCATCAAGGAAAGTAGTATGATTTAGTGAAATCAACTTTGATCCTTGGCTGATCATCTTTGGTCTCCTTCTGTAATAGTTTCATGTGCGAATTTACTCATGTATCTAGTATGCATTGTCATCTCTATTATTAATTTGTGTATTTATTTTATCAGATAGGGCAGTAAACATTTGGCATTGTTGCCTTAAAATAAATCAGATCAAATTTGAGAGATTCATGTCCTTAAATCCCAATAATGGCGAGAAAAGGCCACAAGGTGGTCAAGACCAAGCGATCATGTGATCTTTAAGGATTGTTGAGTAGAGGGAACGAAGGAGAAGATTATTAGAAACACTTGAGGGAAACATAATCATACGATTCCTAAGTGAAAGCCCTTCTCGAGAATGCAATCAAGTTGAAAAGTCAAGACAACCTTCTCTAGATGAAGGAAGTACAGAGACAAAGTCACATTCCTTCATAGAATTGTACAAGAGTAGCCTTCGAGGCATTGAAAGTTGTCAATCGAAGGAGAAGCCGAGCCAAGGGTGTATAAAAGAAAATTTGAAGGCAAAACAAGTACGCGTAAGGTTGAAGCCAAGGGAAAAGTTGAGATTCCTACGTGGCCAAGAGTGCGAGAGAAGCACTAAAAAATCTAAATCAAAACTCCCAAGCAAGCAAATTCCAAGTGCTAGGTTTGCATCAAAATAAAAATACAGTAAGCCCTAGTGGAGAAAAGAAAAAGTTGCCCAAGTTTATAGGCAATAGATCAAAGGATCTTGTATGGCACTATGATACTTGTGAAACAATCTAGACAGCAAATCAACAAGATGATAAAGCAATTTGGTTACCCATGTGACAGTCAGAATCTTATTGATAATTCAAAGATAACAGGTAGGTATGGGGTAACACTGAGCAATCCAAGGCTCACACATGACATGACATTTCAGGAGGGGATTACTATTCCTTGCCTATTGAGGTCAGCACTTCTCATCACATTGGAAAGACTCAAGGTATGCAAAGATTTTGTTATCTTGGGGATGACGAGATCATTGAGTTGTCATTGGAGATGTTTATTTGAGGAATTTAGGAATGAGACACTAAAGAATTCCTACCTTGAGCAAACTATTCTTCTGTCATTTCTAATCAATGATCGAGTATACCATACTCCTAATTTGCTAAGTTGGTATAATTCCATCAACTTGCAACAGGCGAGAGAATTTTCAAATTTGGTTCAGGGCTATCCATCTCATGCATGGTTGTATGGTGGCTGTCCAATAATGTTGAGCATAAAATTTTTGGATTCACATTGATGACTACAGCTGGTCACTTGGGGTTGTGTGCACAGAATGATCATTTCAGTATGTGGAGTTTGAGTGATATTGCTTTTGAGGTTCTAGATCCAGGGATTTGCATGACTATTAGTTTGCTTCACAGGGTACTGTAGGGAGATAGATTTGCGGATTTGGGTTGTATCAAAGTGGAGCAGCGAATTCGTGGTGGTGCATTCATAAGGTTGGTTTGGGATCTTGGAAGTTGGTGTTGGGCATTCAGGTATTAATTGCTTGGGACAAGTAATCTCCAGGAAGGGAGGATTGTAATGTCCCCAATTCCCGAGTAGCCACCTAGGGTGTAATTTAATTAATTAAATATTCAATTGTCCTTAAATAATAATTGGACATTAATATTTAATTAATTAATTAATTACTAAAGTAACTTTGTTAAAGAGAAAATATTAAATAAGTTACTTTAATGAAGTGAAATATTTAATAATAAAATATTAAAAGGTGACGGGTTATAAAAGGTGGCAGAAGGTATTCATTGGGATTATCTTTTGGGAAATTATTATCACGAGAAAATTTGAGAGCTCAACTTTCAAGAACATCAAGGACGGAAACCCTTGAGTAGGTGGATTAGACGAAAACCCAATTCCACTTTCAGGTGGATTCAACTCAAAATTCACAAGGCACTTCAATGTTCAGTTTTGAACTGGTGTGGAAATTTGTGATATCTCTGTAAAGGAAAATTTCAGTACCTCAAATTCATATTTAGGGTTTGAGAAGTTTGTTACAAGTTTGCTGAGGTAATTTCATAATTGTTGGCGTAAAATCTAACACCTCTGGAGTGCAGGTTTGTACGGACAGCTATGTACACTACGCAATGAGTGCTCTTCAAATTAGGAGGGGAAGCTCCCTCGTTGTGCTGGAATGCATGGAAAAGAAAAGTAATCTAAGTCCTATCTTTTGTTCTCACTGAAGAGGCACAAGGTTAAGAAAACCAAGAACGCTGCAACTAAGGATTTTTTGGTTTCGAAGATCACTAACTACAACTAAACTAAAAGCTTTAATCTATCCAATATCCTCAAGAAAACAGAGCATGAGAAACAAGGAGCGTGGTTTTGACTATCGGATCTATAAACGAAGCTTAGATTCTACTTGAAGGCAAGGTGGCGAGATCTATCATCTCAATCTAAACAAGCCTATTGGGCACAAACAGATTTAAGAATTTACTATGACAATCTTATGAAACCCTATGTGGCATAACACTCGATCAAAATAGTAAAGACTTCACAAACAGCTTTATCACCACAATCTCACGAAACCCTATGTGGCATAACCCTTGATTTATAATGATAAAGATTCACAAACAGATTTATCACCATAATTTCTCGAAACCCTGTGTGGCATAACGATTGATCACAATGGTAAATATACATAAAACAGATTTATCATCTCAATCTCTTTAAACCCTATGTGGCATAAATAATTGGACCTCAATGGTAAATATGTACCAAAATAGAAAGAATTCACCATTAATGTATGAAAACCCTATGTGGGTGGTGAATTAAATTTGACCGGTTTAGCCACATTACGAACAAATACCAAAAGAGCAATATTGAGGGCAAGGTAGGCGCAGCATATATTTCTCTCAAGCAAAAGTTAATTACAAATGAGCAAAGCTCTTATTTATATACATCAAGGTGTAGGGAACCCTAAAATCACCTTGTGTTAACTACAGTCTCGCAAATGCATGCAAGATTAATTATTAAACCCTAATGAAGTAAACTATACAGTTAACTGGAAAGCTACCATCAGTTAACCGGTACAAATAACCTAAAATGGACCATGTGCAAGCATGCACGCCCTTATTTAAAGCAAAGACCGACACTACTTTTGTTAATTAAATCTTTAACTCAATTTCGCGGGATTTATAATCCTGGAAGAGATAAGAGCAGCAGTCAAGCAGCAACTTGGCAGATCAAAGCCGAAGAATCGCTAATTTATGACTTTAATCTCAAATTAACCGCAGTTCTTAACCGGGTAGATCATCGGCGTCATCTCGGTCAATACTTCGGTCAAGAACTCATCACTCATTTCGCTTTTCAAGGCCGCTCCAATAATAACTCGTTTCTTTCACTCTTCACACTTTGATCAGAGTGCATATATTTTCCCTTAATATTTTTCAAGCCGCTTTCTTTGAAACTAGTTGAAATTTCACTGAAATGTGATCCAAAATCTCCATCAAAATATCACGAACATGCTTCTGGAACTTAGTTTGCATAGCCTCGAGATCAGCGTAGGTACCATCTTCATGAAGATAATGGCGCAGTATCTTAATAACTTTGGCGGCTCCGTAAATGAAGTGATCTATGTTCCTTTTGCAACACAACGCTTCATTTGTCAGCTGCTCTGATGAAAACCTAAATTAAGACCGATTTGGTCTTGAATTCAGTTTAGTTGAACCGCCTTCTGAAAAACTTGCCCGTTGACTGTGAACACAGCTATGTTCTGACAACTTTCTGAAGAGGCTAACAATGGCTCCTGGTGAGGCTAAAAATACCCTGTCGGAGGATAATTTTCACCAAAATTCGAGACATGGGTTTTTTCAGAAAAATGATTCTAAGACAACCCACAACATCAGAATTGTGAAAAAGCGCCTTTTAGCCTAACATGCAAAGATTTTTCAGTCGAGAATTGTAGGGGTTTTTAGAGCTTCTCGGGGCAATTTTTCATGAGAAAATCTGGAACATGGGTTTTGTGCACAACGGAACTCTGAACAAACCCAGATGATGAGATTTTCAAAAATATGTGATTTTGGCCCACATGCAAAGAAATTCTCGGAAAAAAGCACAGAGCTTCAGAATGAAGGCTACGGGGCGATTTTCTCGAAAAAATCTAAGACGTGGGTTTTGCTGTATATACTGAAATATGCGAACCCAGATGATCAGATTTTGAATAAATGTTGAATTTCTTTGACATGCGAAGAAAGTACCTAAGGTGAGAAATAGAAGAAATAAGACAGAAGATAGAAAGTTTTGCTTGTCCTGCTTCTGAAAAATCAGCCAACCTCTTCTCTGGAACTTGGTAAAACCTGCATGCAAAGTGAAAATAAAGTCTGGAATCTTCTTCCTCTACACAATCTGAATTCGTTGCTACGGAGAACGCTGAATTCTGACACCTGTAGCACCTTTAGCTTGCTGGTCGCTCAAGAAGAATATAGGCTTTGAAGTTTGAAATGAAGAAATAATGGACGCCAAGGCTGAAATAAATAAGCTTTCATCTTTGAAATTCGCATAAAGCATCAAATCCATGAAAAGTGCGCTTGGCTTGTGATTGGACCCCAACTTAGTTAACTGAAACAAAGATAAGCTAAATAAAGCACCATGCTTTAGGGTTTTCCCTTTTCAATCTTCAGTTAACAAATTCATGCGAATTTGACTTTAGTTGACAATTCTTGTTGAATTCGCCATCTTCACACTTGCTTTAAATTCACAATTTAGAACTAAAGCGTCCCTTTTGAGAACTTCAGTTGACAATCTTTGTTGAAAAGAATTCGCCAATTTCATGCTTCAAACAATTCTAAAAATAGCGACCCTTTTCAATCTTCAGTTGGCCTTCAAAAATGCGCCAACTTCACACTTATGCTTCAATATAATTCTAAAAATAACAACCCTTTCGGAACTAAAGTTATTATTCCTTGAAAAGTGCGTAGCTTCACAAAACTATGCTTCACTAAATATGGCGACCCTTTTCATGACTGAAGTTAACAACTTCATGCGCCATACTTCACTAAACTTATGCTTCACAATTGCAACCAAATTCGCCATGCATGTAAACTTCAGTTGACATGCAAGAATAATCTTCAGTTAAGTGAACATGCAAACAAGTTAACTCAACATGCAAGATAGTTAACTGAACATGCAAACTAGTTAACTCGACATGCGAACTGAAAGATCACTCAACATGCCAAAATACGAATTGAAGATGACAACCCAGAAATCGTTCAGTCTAACTGCAGTCAAAACTCCAGTTAAGGCGTCCATTCAACTCTCCTTCGAAAACTCAACTTTGAACTCTCAAACGAATTCCAGACTTAGCCAAATTTCATGAAAATTTAAGCTAAAACCTCTGCCGGGACCTCTGTTCATCTTCTGACACTGGTTGACTAACTTCTTCGATTGACTAGCTGACAGGTGCATCGCAGAGCTAAGTAAAAACTAATCAAAAGATATCTTGAGATTGGAAACCATAAAATTGATATCTGAAGGCTCAAAAATCCAAGCGCCTTTTTCAAAAGCTGCGCTTTTTCTCAGACTTAGTCAAATTTTGACTTCTGCATTTCGTACGAAGGGAAAAACAAATCCTTCATAACTTCTGTTTTACCAACTTTCAGGACTGGATCTCAGGTTCACTGCGAAGCTAACCTTATTCTGCACGGCAGCTGCAAAGGAACATTTCCCAAGAAAACATCATCTGAAGGGTGAAAAACAAGGGCGCCCTTTTCCAAAGCTGCTCTTTTCATTCCAGACTTAGCCATTTCTGGAACTGACTAAAATAATACAAAAAACCTCGACTGCAAGCTGCTGAATCATCTTCTGTTCTGACGGAAACAGGCAACGGAAAGCTGAACGTAACACGGACACATTGAATATCTGAAATCATCAGAAAGGAAGCATTAAAGGTCTGAAACGCTTGGGCGCCTTTCTCAAAAGTTGCTCTTTTGCTTCAGTGTTAGCCAATTCTCGCTTTCGCCTCATTTTGCACTGTATCTCCCATAACTCGAACAAAACAGGTCCGTTTGACAGGCTTGATAGCTCACTGTTTACATGATGTCGACAAATCATTGAGGGCTAAACCCTAAAAATAGGATCTCGAAATTTAAAAGATAGGGCTTCATTTGAGAATGTGCTCCTCTCCGTAGATAGAAATTTCAAGATTTTTCCTTCAAATTTTCATTTTCCTAAATCTCTTTCAAAGAATCGATCATTACGACACCTGGACACCAACTCCATATTTAAAAACCCCAAAAACGACCATTTGACAACACTTTAACAAGATTAAGACTCAATTAAGCAAAATGCCTTAGTGAAGCAAAAATTTTGGTTTTGGGTACAACAATAATCTACTACGGTAGATATTTTAGGTGAATTCTATTGGAAATTTATTACAATCTATATTGGAGAAATTGGTCACTACTGGAATTAATACTTGTGGTTAGAAGATTAGGGAGGCTCTTTCCTATACGCAGCCTTTGGCACTTTTAGTGGTCATGGCTGAGGATGTAGAGGTGATAGCATTTAAATCACCATCGTGGCTGAAGACAAATACGCTAGGCAATTAAGACAAAGTATGCCAGATATAGCACAGTAAATATTAGGCCATATTAAGGTGATGTGAGGCGATGTATATTTACATCGGCCAAAGGAAAATCCAATCACTCTTATCACTAGCCCTAGAATATATCATATATCTTCCTCATGCAATAATTTCAAGTTGTTAAATACCGCCGCTTATTTAGAAGAGACTTTGGAGACTAGTAGCATTTTGAAAGGGAAATCGTGGACTGGTCTAGAGTCAACGCATGATATAATACTTCCAAATAGCCTGTGCTAACAGACAATTATTAGGATCGCCAGCTATGCATAATATAAGGATAAGGTGACGTGGAACCTCATATGTAACAAAACATCTGCTAACCAACTCAATATAAGTGGGTCAAAATAGTCCTATCGAGTGCTTCTTATATGCTTGCTACCTAATCGTTGGTTTCCAGACTTTGATAAGGAATTTTCAAGGAAGACAGTGGTGGTAATGTTTTGCGGAGCAATACAATCTCTTGACTAAGCCAGCGAATGGGAATAGTCAGGTATCATACGAATTGTGTTATTGATATTTGCCAGGCCAAAATTAATAAAAAATGTATGTACAAATATTTCAGTTTATGAAATTTTGGGTGCACGTTGGATTCTATTTGCATTTATTATATTTTATTACAAAAGTACAGAATATCGTTTCTTTTGGTTCAATTCGAATATAAGTGTTGCAATCTGGGGTTCTTATATAACTGAAATAGATACTTGTAAGCAATAACATTAATTACTGATGCAGAGAAGGGGTGGAATAGATTCACTCAACACAAAACAACACAATTCAATCACCTTTCAAACCTCAAGACTCCAATAATGGTGATTTGCACAAACCCACTTGTGTTCACTTCTAGTTCTCCAAAAGCTTGTTTTCAAGCATATCTTTTAGAGAAGGTCGTTTCTCCTTTGGACCAGCACCTTTTCAGACACCCATTAGCCTAAATTCAACATACCACATTTGTGACCAAGGTTGTTTTGGACCAAGTTTCTCAAATCAGGTCTGCTACGCCAAAAATCAGGCCAATTAGGCCACTTTTCCAAAGCATCTACAAGGTATTCAATCTCTAGACACCAACACTCTTCACCAATGGTCTTCACAGGTCACATAGGGTACCATTCAACATGTTTTATCATCCACCAACACTTACAATTTGCTGTCCTACACTTTCACTACCCTACCTAAGCCCAACACATGAGGATGTTAGGCTAGGGCTTGGACAAAAACCTTACAAACTCCATCCCCTGCTCCAAAAGACAACAAAAACATTGAAAGCAAACCAAAAGCCTCCATTCCAACGAGTTTGGCCAGAATTCAACAGTGGAATGAGCTATTATTTACATTTCTTGACTACAAACCCTTGAAATGAGGGTTTTCACGCGGTCTGCAACGAAACTCCTCTAACTTTCTTATTTCACAACAAAAATCAATCATACAGCACCCAAATTAAAGTAGATTCACTGTACTATTCCCTCACATGAATTTTAGATCATGGCACACTTGTACGGGGCCGTACATAATTGAAAACCTACAGAAAACACTGGAAAGTTGTAGAAAATAGAGTAAAATCTTATTGTTTTGTCCTCCAAAAGCTTCAACAACCTTGCCTTGATGTTTGTGAGGCTATTTAAACATGTTTGAACTGTTTCCCAATGGTCCATAACCAAATTTCAAAGAGATGACCATTCATCTTCTTCACACTACAAAAATTGTCAAGTTGCAAAGCAACTTTTACATCTTTTTACAACTTTTAACAAAACATAACTAAAGAACCCTACATGACACCAAATCATTGCAAATGGTCTTCATTGGACCTTATTACATCAAATAAGTGACAAAACACACAAAAACCCCAACCTAGACACCTGATGACCACATATGAGCAAAATTGCTAGGGTGCCCCTGCACCAATTACACAGTATTTGCAATGCCAATTGTTAACTATTAGCAAGCAAATTGCATGGAAACTATTTGACGAAATGCTAACAAATCTTATAGTAACAGTTTGACAATATGCTTGCACTGTCAAACCAAAAAAAATTATTGTAAAATCGTCAAGGGAACTTTACAAACCGATGTATAGAAAAAGAAAGGCTTCATGAAGCAAGGCTCAAAGTGGAGAATGCTATGGCTAACAAACGATGCCACTCAAATGCAAAAACAAGTACGGTAACACATCCATTACCATTCAATTCAAATATTACAAGGCAAGCACTTCAAACTACTGTACCAATTAAGTAGTGGATTTATTACCAAGTATTCCTGAACTTCAAAATGCTATTGTATTGGGGGCAAATAAGGTGATGCATGCTACAACCCAATTTGAATCTAGTGAGAATTAAGAACCAATAACCAAACCCCCACTATCAGGTGATCAAGTTATTGATCCAATGTTACTGACAATTAACACGAGAAAGAAACCAATAGTGGTGAATATGGAGATCCTTGGAAGGAATCTCACCAATACAATTATTGATGGCAAGTCTATTGTGAACGTACTTCCAGATGACACTTGGAGAAATCTTAGCAAGCCAACAATTTGGCCCCCAACTTTTCAACTGATGGGTGCAAATCAACAAGGTATTAAGGTACTTGGAGTTTTAATGGGATAAAAGGTAATTATCAAAACCCAAGCATTTTTGTTGAACTTTGTTGTTGGCTAGTAGCAATGTTAGATCAGAGTTGGCTAGTAGCAACCAAGGCTGGCCACAATTGGTAAAAGAATACAATCTCCATTGAAAACAAGGGTCGAAAGTATATAATAGATTTAAAAAACCAAGCCATAAGTGAGGAAGCAACTTCCTCAGATTTGTCAAATTCAAAATTCGAAGAAGAATGGACAGAGAAGCATGATGTGGGTCTGATAGAGCCGAATGACGAAGGGATTCTTGAATTATAGTCATGCGTAGAGGATGAAACAAATCCTTCTTGTGGCCTATTTCGCTGGAAAATGGAGGACTATGAGGTATTTTCGCCGACTTGTAAGTTTCTCGAAGCCACAACTCTCAATGAAGGGCAACCAATGAAAAATAATTTTGAAAAGATGGATAATTTGTGTGTTGGATGCAGTCCATGATTTGGAAAAGACTACAGTTGCAATAGAGGTATCTGACTTTGCAAAAGAATGCAAAATTACTAATGGTATGCCTCCGAGTACATTAACAAGCTTGACTACAAGGCTCGACTATATTAAAAAGCCCAACTACAAAACCCGATTACATTAAAAGGTCCAAATATATCGAATGCAAGAAAAGAATTCATTTGCACTACAAAAAAAGAATTGTCATATTACTAGGTTTTCCCTCAATATGCATCATACAGCTACCAATCTACATCATACGGCAATATCTTAGGCCATTGTATAGCCACATTATAAGGCACCATCAAAAGCTAACAATTGTACAACCCCATTTTCTTAATAAGATTATACGAATTGCAAGAAAAGAGGTACGACTAGCATATTTTGATATTTTATGACGAAGCCACTTGGTGGTTGCACACTGGAGATCTAATACCGTAAAGCTTCACTTGACAAAGGGAATGAAACTTCACATTGTATGGTCTCCCTTAAGTTATAACGTATGGCCAAAACATTTGTTCATTCACCAAGTCGTACAATCAGTCCAAGTTGTGTAGTCAAGGCATTCACTCCTTCAACAAGTCGTATGGCCAAGGAAATCACTCTTCTTGATCATCGTACAACCATTGGGCTCTTTCAGCATATGGTACAAGGCATTGTTTACCCTACAAAATCATACAGATATCTCTTGCCAATAGTCGTACGCCCTTCCTCGTACAACGATCACTCTGCATCCACATCATACGGCCAACAATTCAGAATCATGGGGTTTTGGTGATTGACATCATATGGCCATCAACCATCATACAACAACTTACTTCCCTGATCAACATCATATATTGGTTAAACACTCCAAAATCTCTATTTTTTGGCTTTGTCAACATTGTTTCTTGCCTCTTAAAGAATCATGAAATTGATGCAATCCATGAACTTTTGTGTGGTTTTGAAGGTCTTAAATTGGGCTTGGTGGCGGGGGCTCCATCCCTCAACCCACCCTATATCATAGCACGGAGCATATTGTGGCACTACCCCCGAACCCTACAAGGGGTGTTGCCCCTCGATCTCACTGGGGGCATTGTCCCCAAACCCTCACCACACTCATTTTATTTGCCAAGTACTCTCCAAGTTCAAGTTTACAAAGTACACTTCCAAGTTTGTTTGCAGGTCCTTGTCTACAATATTGTCATTAGTTTGGAAAGTCTTCCCTAATGTTACTTGATGTTTACTTGTTTGAAAGACAAATTTTTCTTTTGGGGGGGATGATGCAGTCAATGTACAATGTCTATTATTATGTTTCAATAATATTGGTTATTCAACAATGTATTAATTTTTTGTCGGCTTCAAGTAGTTATAAGAGTTGATTGGTTGACAGTTGTGTTCCTCTTGGCAACTGTTGAGTCTTTTACATAGATTGTGCATCATCAAGGAAAATCGTATGATCTAGTCGGATCAATTATAATCCTTGGTTGACCATCTTTGGTCTTCTTCTATAATAATTTCATGTGCAAATAATGATATATTTTACTCCTGTATCTGGTATGCATTGTCATCTCTATTATTAATTCATGTATTTATTTTATCAAATAGAGCAGTAAACACCAAGCCTTGACAAAGATATTTGATGAAATTCTTCCAATCTTCATTAGCCCTTGCTCTTTGTGGATTTTGTTCCCCCCACATGGCTATTTGTATTGGTTTCTTAACCACTTGTGTTGGAGTTGCACTACATTTTTTTTTTGTGCTTTCATTCATTTATTTTGCTTTCCTAGGATGCTCTCTTCCTAGAAATTGAAATTATTATTGATTTTCATGATTGACGTGTTTACAAATGGAGAGAAGATCTCCTTATAAAGAAAAATGCAAGACGATGTTTCTAAAAGAAACAATCGTTAACTGACGAAAAAGCTAAAAAACAGGAAGTCAGAAATTACTAACTAAAAGAAAATTGACAACTAACTAAAGCTTAATAAAAACAAAGATGACCATTAATATTACATTAAATATTTTAATACCCTCCCTTAATGGTCATCATACAAACAAAAACTAAGTCTACCCATATTGTGTTGGTCATCAAAATGCATAGTATGCAGACTCCTGCTTGGTCTGCTCTGCCACGGGAGCACTTTGTTGAGACGCTTCCTAGTTGGACTTCTCATCAGCCAACCGCTTTCTACAATACCTCTGTATATGACCAATCTTCCCACAATAATGGCAAGTAATAGACTTCTTCTTGGAGCTCTCCTCTAAATCGCCTCGTCCTTTCTGCTGAGTGGACCTGCCTTTGCCAACGTCCTTGGTAGTAAATGCTTGTTCAACACTAGGAGACTCACTGCTGCTCCCAAACTGTTTCCTCCACCTATCCTGCTGCAAAAGCTTGTTGCACAGCTCATCGAACTTCAAATTAACGGTGGTGGATGTAATGTTGACATTTTGATGAAGTATCATGGGAACATGGCAAACTTTTCAGTGTGATCACCACCATATCCTCCTCTTCCATCTTGCGATTAATGGCCTCCAGTTGATCACGAGTATCTTTGATTTTCATCAAGTGCTCTTGCAAAGACACTTGATCATCCATCATAATGAAAAACAACATATTTTTCAGGAAGAAAGCCCTACACTTGTCTAAGGTCTCATGGAGATCTTTCAAAATTAGCCCAAATCTCACAGTGATTTACGGATGAGTATTTTTGGTAACATCGCCGATGGATGGTCAGATATTATTAAATATCTCTTATGGCATTGGACAAAGGCATGCATCCCTCACATTTTTCCAAAGCGAAAAGCAGGTAACTCTATGATCGACTAGCAAAACTAACTTGGACAATCGGTGGCACAACAATAGATTTTCAAAATCATCTGAAAAGAGATTTCGAAGCGTAAGATTTTTTTAGAAAAATCCTCGAAAACTCGAAGAGTAAGATTTTTTTTCAGAAAAAGTCCTCAAAACTTCTAAAGGCAGAGATTTTTGAAAAAAATTCCTAAAATTTCAAAAGTGCATAAATTTTTCTAAGAAAATATTTAGAAAACTCTTTTACATGATTTTGTTTTCCCGGAAAATTTATCCAAAGCGGCCAAAATTTTTTCTTCACGCTGCCATGAAATCTCAAAAATTCACCTCGAACCCAGAACAAATTTCGGTGGCCCAGAAAAGAGAAACCCTAGGTCGCTACAAATGAAGAAGAATGCCCACGATTTTTGAAGAAAATCTGTCCAAAAACAGGGTGCATTGGCGCGGCAGAAAAGAACATACAAAATCTTCAGAAAATGCATGAAGAAAGGGAGACCTGAATTTGCAGAAGCGTCAACTTTGAAGGTCATTGCGCGCAAAGAAGACCCTCTAATCGATCGAAAATCTCCGGATCTTGAGGGCTGGAAAGCGGCGGCGAAGCCCGCTGCCAAGTATCGTAATCTTTAGAGGGAAAATGATAAGCCTCAAAAAAACAACCCGCGAATTCAAGCCAGAAGTAAACCCAAAGAGATTGCGAATTTTAACAATGAAAACTCACCATGGAAAACCCGGTCAGCCCAAAGCCACTTAATTTTACAATTAAGTGAATTTTTTTTTTAAAGAAATCACCGCGATTATTCCGACGAAAAAACCCTCAATTTAAAAAAAAAAAAAAACTACATAAACAATTCTCATGATTTTTCTTTGCAATTTCTTCGATTTAAAAAATCAGCTAACCAAGCTTTGATACCATGAAATTATTATTGATATTCATGATTGGCGTGTTTACAAATGGAGAGAAGATCTCCTTATAAAGAAAAATGCAAGACAATGTTTCTAAAAGAAACAATCATTAATTGACCAAAAAACTAAAAAATAGGAAGTCAAAAATTACTAACTAAAAGAAAACTAACAACTAACTAAAGCTTAATAAAAACAAAGATGGCCATTAATATTACATTAAATATTTTAATAGAAATTTCTCCCATTCACTGATGCATTATCTAGTCCTATTTACCTAGTTTTGGTCACTCATGGACATTAATATACTTATGTTACATATACACAGTGTGTATGGCCAAACCCAGCCATACTGAACCCAAAAAAAAAATCAGCAAACTTAGAACTACTGAACTTAACACAAACCAGTAACGTAGGAAATTTTCTTATGCTAAGATCTTAAAGCAGCAAGGCATTAAAAACATTGCAATTAAACCCTTTTTTATAAGGGTTTACTATTTCCTTTGTGTAAGAGATAGTTAACCTCACTCCTAAATAAAATTCACATGGCCCTGACACTTTAAGATTTCATTTCAGCGATAGCCCAAACTTGGAAAATGGTTGACTCTAGATGATAACTGACTCTATTGACAAACCTGCATCAAACATGATTCTTAGAACGGTAGAAAAATATCAAACCTGTGGAGTCCCAAAACATCTTGAGAAGACAACTAGAAATGAAGCTTTATAACTTTTTAGATCCCAATTTTGAATATTGATTAAATTACGGATAAGGTATAACACATTTTTACCTCTTTCAATGAGTGCCACATTAAATTGCAGGTACAGTATTTTTTGAACAAATTTATTCTCCTTGTTACAATTCACATAAGGTAAAACAGTTCCAAAGATCAAATGACTTGTATTCAAACTAAGTAACATTCAAGGTCCTTGTATTAAAATAAGAAATATTCAGTGTTTAGTCACTTAGAACATCATAAGAGTGTATGGCATATGCTTGGATACACACCAGGTCACTCGTAGTTCTAACCTCTTCCTGGCTATTCTCTGGCAAACTCTCATTGCTGCAACATTCCAGCTCAGCTATATTAAGAAAAAAAACATTCACACGCATACACACACATATATATATATAGAGAGAGAGAGAGAGTAAGAATATATATGTTGATTAAAAAGCTTGACAATAGATGAGACTAAGCTCCTGACAAAACCCTCTTTAAGCAAAAGAATTTGATTATTTCCTTCTCATACCTTGCAGATATTCTAGGGATAGCTGTGTAGAGAACAGCATATATGCTTAAGTCTACCAGCACCATATGCAATGCATCAAAGTGAATGGGACAGTAAGAATGCAAACCCAAAAGAGCTTTTGGAGGAACACGAATTTCATGGACTGAAGCAGGAAAGAAGTTGGAAGGACTTTCAGCTGTCAAACTGTAAAAAAATAAGCAATGAGTACAGAACATCTCCTTTAAAATGATGGAAAAAACAATGAACACATATATCATTATTTGAAAGTTGGAACTAAATAGGGATGAAAATGAATTCAAAAATAAGTCCTGCACTTACGGAGTTTCATGAATTGAAGCATATAATAATTCAAACTTTAATAAGACCCCAGATGTCAAGAGTGTCTGAAATTATTCACAAATACAAAGAAATAAGTAAACAAAGATTTATATAAAACTTTGTTATGCCAATAAATGACTCTCAAGCATCTACAGAAATGGTCATACATCATAAAGAATGACAGCAGAGTTAAACTAATTATTAGCAACAAATAAAAAACATCAAAGCAATTGTAGTGATGCATAGGCACTCAACCATCATCAAGAGCATCACCCACAAGTAGATATGCAAAAATGTGTGCATTATACAGCCATTGGTATAGAAACAAGGATAGAGAGATACAATTTCATTTCAAGTTTAAAAAATTACTAATTTGATGGGAATACTATAAATATTTTGGCTGCTTGTCCTAAAAGGCTAAAAGGATTAAGTCTTTCAAAGTCATTGATGCTATAAATGAACAAAAGCCAGGAGATATCCCTTTTAAATTCCTTGAAGAACAATTCTAGAAATTGAAGAAGAAAATGTAGTCCATATGGTTTTCAATAATTGCTCTGATTGGGTAAATACATCTATTTAATTAATTATGAAGTTTTGAACTCTGTATTGAACACTTTGTGAAAGGATTTAGTAAACTATTATTTATTATATTTCTTGAAGATGTAGGAAGCGCACTGTTGATGAAAACAGTGCTCACATATTAAGCAAGAAAATTGCTAAGAATATTCAAAACTTTAGTCTTTAATTGAGTTTTTCACCAGAAATTTGCATCACTTCACTTCTTTTGCAAGGGAAAACAACACTTAACATTTTTTATTAAAACATATTGAGAACTGAAGGAGCAATCTTTTGCATCAGGGCTATGGTTCTCATGAGAAGACAAGCTCAACTATTGTACGAAAGACATCTAGAAATGAAGATTGAACGAGTCATCCTCAGTGGCTTACTATATAAGCCTTGAAAACATGTGAACCAATGGTAAGAAGTACCAGAAAAGTCAAAAGAGGAAACTCCTGCTATATAGGATTTCTTTGTGAGGGTATTGATCAAGCGAAAAAAGTAACCCAAATTTCTTTTCGGAAAGGACAAAAGTGGCAAAGCAGTTTGGGAAATGCTAGACAAGAAATGGAAGTTGATCCCTTACATGTGTTAAAATGATGATGCTTTGTGTGTTCATTAGGCATTTTGAGGCCCATTGTGATCAGTACTTTTGTGAGTTCATCAGAAATCATTTCAGTCATTTATATATATAAATACAGGTTTTTCTTCAAGTTTTCAGGACGGAGGGACAGGGGAATGCAGGGACAGCAAAATTTTCCAAAATTTTGGGGACAGAGGGGGGATGGCTGTATATAATAATATATTAAAAGTTGAAATTATTATAAATAAATATGCTCAAATCAATTTAAAAATCCTAGCATACAAATGATGGTGGCCATATTGAATAAGTGAAGTATTAATATTTGAGTGAGCAGCTGAATGTCCTAACCAACATTAACTATTGACAAATTACAGAATTAAATGTGTGCATCCTGATTGCAGATGATTCGTGTGGAAATAATCATGTGTGCCCTCAATTTTCAAACCATGAAAATGACTGCTATGCCAAGCTCAAATGCCCACAATTTTCCTTTGCCCTTGTGATATTGCTCATGATTTCGCAAATCCTGTATTCTTCACCTGTGCCATTTGCTGATTCAAAAAATCCTCAAAGCACTTTTAGAATACTACACACTCTGTTTGCACATCCTCAAGCCACAACTCCAACACGACTTGCAGGGAGGGGCATCTCCCCTGCATTTTCACATCCTAGGGACGTCCCTGTCCAAGAAACATGGTGATTTTAGAGGGGGCAGGGGGGCACGTCCCCATGGAACACATCAAATATGCACTTAGGTGTAAGAGTATGTACTATGGATGTTTCGGGAGGTGGGTTCTTGCACTCAGGTCTATAGAACTGTGTCTTGGCTTACTGCAGTGACCATACTACACTTGAAGACTTGCTTGGTCTGAGTTGGCATGCATAGCTTCTGGTAAATTTATCTCTTGGCCTGGAAGTTCAGAGAGCTATTGAGAATTGTGTTTAAAGTTGAACCATCATGTTCAGCTATTACAGCTTATATGTTATGCATTTTTGCTCAAGAACAACTAGACACCCCAGACAAGCTGCCACCTTCAAGTACGTACAATTAGCTTGAGACTGAACCATTCTGCAATATATTTGCAAGAACAAAAATGAGGACCCAAGTGGTGATGGAGCGTCTTAATAAAAGGAAGCTCTGTCCAGACAAGGATTTTATGATGCAATGCAGATGAACTTTGGAAGATTACTCCCGATGCTTGACCATCAGCTTAAATTTCTTATAGCTTGAAGAACCAGATATTTACATCTTAAATCGCAATTACACTAGGCAAAAATAATTAAAGGTCTGTTGGTTATATTTCTAGGTCTAATAAGTAATTATATTCTGAATTGAAATCCAAAGGATACATAATTTTGAGTCAATTTTCTATTTAAGATTGTAGAAAAATGACACGTTTGAAGGGTTGGAATCCATTGAGAGATTTGAGAGTGCAAATTAAATTATTTACAAGACAATGCTGTAATCATGCTTAAACTGGATTTTATCTGATAAGTAGGAGGTATTTTCCATGGCGTGTCAAATTATGATATTGCTATCAAGATTCAACCGTGTAGTTTTCCAAGTCAAACTTATTGACCCATGCTTCATGAATAGGTTCACAAGAACCCATATCTCATGATAATGAATGGTCCACTTAGCACTCATTGCATCTAGGTGATGCTCACAGAGGTGAAGCATTGGACCTTCTCGGGAGGTCACCCATCCCAATACTACTCCAACTCAAGCATGCTTAACCATGGAGTTTTCCCCAAGGTTAAGCCCACTTAGGCACAACACTTGCTGAAGGTTTTGTAAATGGGGTTGCAAGCTAAGCGGGCTTAACCTTGGGGAAAACTCCATGGTTAAGCATGCTTGAGTTGGAGTAGTACTGGTGGGCTTAACCTTAGGGAAAACTCCATGGTTAAGCACTCTTGAGTTGGAGTAGTGCTGGGATGGATGACCTCCCGAGAAGGCCCAATATTCACCTCTATGAGCATCACCTAGATGCAATGAGTGCTAAGTGGACCATTCATTATCATGAGAGATAGGTTCTCGTGAACCACTATTCATGAAGCATGGGTCAATGAGTTTGACTTGAAAAACTACATGGTTGAATCCCGATAGCAATATCATGGATTTTATCTTTAAACTTGTGCTTTTTAATAAGCTATTGGTAAATCCTTTGCTTATGCACAAATGCATCTTCTGACCAAATAAATCAACAACAATTATTTGCAGTAGTCCCCCAATATTCAAAGAGGTTTCATTTGGTCTCCCTAAACCTGTTTTCTATATTAAAAAATAAGACAGATGAGAATATCTTTGAATATCATTTTGCCATATCAATAAAAAATCAGCTCTAAAACTCAAAACCCAATTATATGATCTTCTAGAAATCCATACCAAACTCTTACCTTTGACACTGTTAAATTCAACGTGAAGGACACCATCACTGACAAATAAGCATCCTGTCGTGAATATTTGATTAGAAAAGGACAAGTGCAAAAACTATGGTCATCATTATCAATCTCCCAAACACCAGCATTCTCATCTGACCCTGAACCTGGCACTGCACAGAAAACACTAAACATGTCTCATTGTGTATGCGTTCACAATGGAGATCTCCACAAAGAAGCTTCCTAGTTCCTACAACATGTAGGTAATAACTAATAATTAAAATTACTGTGCATTCTCAATGAGCACCAAAGAGATCTAGATTTCCACAGAAATGAACTGGACAGAAAAAATATATGATAAGAGAGCAATCACTTCAAAGAAATATATTATAAATAGACAATTTTGGCAGCTATTAAAGCCTTATCATTCAAAAAACAAATTGTGGTCAAATAAACTTTCAATATTTATTGATAGTGACCAAACTCATCAAATTAAATTGGGCAGAATATCATGGCATCCTTCAAAACATTATAATTAGTCACTTACTCACTATAGTTGTAAACTGTTGCCAGCTCAAAAAATTGAAATTAAGTAAAGAGGAAGGTTAAATTTTTTAGTATTCTGATGCTGACATGGTTTGTTGTAAATTTTGAAAGCAACAAACAAACCAAAAGATGTCTAATTCATATCCTAACAACAAAGTCCAAGGCACATTTTGTTTCTTAAAATTTATATATTACATTCATGGACAGAATCCATAACTTCCAAGATTAAAACCATCTACTGTTCATTAGAAATAAAAAACCAAAAGAGAAAAATGTGTACCCATGAAGTACTTTGCTAAACGGTACGATTCATATGACAATCTTAGATATCTTAAATTTTAACTGTATACACTACTTAGAATCACATTGTTCTAAAAAATTGATATTAAATAAACATTTCTTATTAGCTTCACTTTGAAATGAAAAAATAATTTCTGGAGTATCATATGTCTTCTATTATCTAGATGAATATTTTTAATACCTATTACATCCACCTTCTTTATTGCATTGCAAGATAATGAGAGAATCTCTTATATCCTCATCTTCCCTTTCAGCTAAAAGTCATTGTTCACAACATGCCATTGCCACATCCAGTAGGATACACTTTGCACATTGTATCTCTCTGTATAGTCAACAATATAGGCTAAAATAAATTATGCATATAAGGATACTCTTCTACCATTATCAATACCATCAAACAAGGTAAGTGCAGGTCTTGGAGACTGGAATCTACCATCAGGGACTAGCAGAAGAAACTATCTTACTATCGCCAAGGTTAAACATAAAAGGCAGAATAGACAGGGTTGCCAATATGCTCATTAATACAGGCATGGAATTAAAACTCAGATGCATGTTAAAAATACTCTTTGGTAATAATGAAAGTTTGAGGGCTTCAAGATCATTTTTTGAAGGCTTGTTTTTTTATTAAGATAAAATCTGCTTTGGAGAAAACCCCTCTGCTTTTCAACCTGTTGGTATGTACTAGATTTTGGAATGAATTTCTGCAGAGGATGTCAGATCAGCCGACTCAAGGAAATTGAAAGACGGATTTTACCATCTGTAGAGGAAGGCAGTGAACTTTTACATAGGGCATCAGATAAGCTTCGACTCAAAGAAATTGAAGACAGGTTTTACATCTGTGGAGAAGAGCAGTCCCACATAAGACTGATCCAAGTGAAGAAATTGATAAATTTCTCAAGTCAGATATAACTGGTTAGGAATCCCTTGCAAAAATTGTTTGGCATCCAGCCTGCTCTTCCAATGGTCTTTGATTGGGATAAGTAATCTCTCTTTCCAAATCATTATTTTATTTCTTGTCACTTGTTCATACTATTTATGGTCTAAGACAACGACACTGTAAGTAATTCATCCTTTTCTGTTTCATAATTATGTGTGGATATTTCATTTGGAGACCTGTTATCTTTCTCAGAAGATGAAATCTCTCAGCTTTGTAAACGTGTCATAGATTATTAATCTTCTGTTAAGTTTAAGGTTATCACTGATTCTGAAGATTCTGAAAATAAGGTTAAAGTGTTTACAGGCCTTGTAGTAAGAGAATTTATCCTTCAAAACTCCTCCATTCCATATGAAGGAGATTGGTCTTTACAGAGTTTCTTTAGTAAGCAATAGCCTTCCTTGCAGAGGTCATGGCCCCTGAGACAAAATAATATTGCAGGGGTGCTAAATCTACACCATGCAAATCTAAAATGTGTTATGATAAGGAGCTCATAACTATGAGAGTGGCAAAACAAATTAGAAGAAGTCTCAGTGGAAGAAGGTCAAGTGCACTGGCTAGATATCTTCTCCCACATCAGCAAGGGAAAACAACCAGCTCAACAGGTTGACTTCTCAGTTGATAATCTGGAGAATGACTTCAAGAATGCACTTTTGGTAAACATAAAAAATCCACATGTTGGACAATGGCTTGAAGAATCAACCCAATCAGGAAGGAGTAAGAAAAATTGATGAAACAAAGTCTGAAAATAATGTCGATCACAATGCACATTATGCCAGATTTCAGGTTAAATTGATCTTGTCAGAATGTCCATATATTGTCAACAGATATTGCTACAGAAGCACCAGCATGTGACACGGGTTCTTCTTATCTTCCACATGCACATGTATAATAGGTGGACTCTAGAAGCCCACTCCACTGTATCTTTCAGGTTTTCCTTATGAAATTCAAGATAGGCTTCACAGATTGCACCAGATTCAATTTAGATCACATTGGACTGTAACTGCCATAAAAATTAATGCACACTTTTTCTCAGGAATCCAAAGATGAGTATGGCACAACTTAAGTCTCTCGAGTTCTTAGTTTTTGTTTAAAATTGATGACAATGGCACTGTAATATTGAATTATAATTTAGTTTTCAAAAGCTCAATAAGAAATAGTAGAGTCTGATGTTTGAATGGCCAAAATCTTGAATTAAGTAATTCCTGCATATATTGAATATTTGTGTGCATGGTTATCCTCCATATGCCTTTTGAGTGTATGCATTTTACTATTTTAGTCATTCTCTGAACATTTACATTTCTGGCATTTCAATTCTTTGCAATTCCTGAATTAGTTTTATGTCAAAAAACATTAAAGAACATGTTCAAAGCGCCATGAGGATATTTCAAGACAACACATTGGATGTAAGCAATAAGATTGCTAGCATGCTTGCTAAAATTGGGGTGAAGCTTAAATCAGACAAGATTAAAATCACTAGATGTCAGGCATCAATAGGAGGAAGAAAGGTGAAGTTGAAATGTCCCAGAAATTGGCAACTCATGAAGACACAAAAATCATTTTAATTACAGTTCAAGCAGAGACAAAGTATCATGATTTAAATTTTATGTGAATACAAGGAAGAGACCTCACTGCTTTGAAGTCATTATTTAAATTATCATCTAAAGGAAATGCAAAAAGTAGGCTTATCCCCCACTTTTTTGGAAATGATGCGGACAATGTTGAATTAGGTGAAAATTTAGCTGTCATTTCTAAAACAGCTGTAATTTCCATTGCAGCAAAGTCATGCCACTTTTAGATACCAGTGAACTTAGAGAGAACTGGATGAATGTAAAAGCAGATATTAAAAAGTCTCATGCTAAGGCACTAAATTTACCTAAAACATCCAATGGCCATCAAATCTGCTGGATAGATTTGCCATCTGACTCATATTACTGTTTTCTCAAAATCAAATAAATGCCAGTGGGGTTTCTGAGGATCTGGACAATCCTCAAAGCCTCCATCAACTTCCCCCAATTCTGTTTCATTTCTAACACCATTCCTTCTTGATTTGTGTGTTTTTATCCTTCATCCTTTTAGGGGAGGGTATGAGCGTGTCTTAATTTAAGTGTCTCCCTGGTCTTATAAACCATCAAGCTGATATACAGCTGATTCAATTATTTCTGCTGGTCATTTTCTGATCAAATATAGTTGACTGCCTAAGAAATAAGAGGTAGAAGCAAAGCCTTTGATTATACCAAACAATTAAGAATATTCTTATATTAGAGAATGAGATAAGGGAGGAAGCTAGCAATTTGTATTACATGTTTTGGACAAAAATTTACAATGTTCTACCTACAAACCTGTTCAATAGGCAACACTGGACTGAATTCGTCATGCAATTCAGCAAATTGAGGAGAGCTATCCACAAAATCAAGCAGAATATGGTTCAAGTTAATCTTCAGCATATTGCAGAAGCAAAAAGCCTCGCCAAATTCACAAAGGACACATAATTCTGCTACATTGTAAACCAATCTCAGCAATTGCTGACATTTAGAAGATTCTGAATTAGATTAGTGGACAGATGACAAAGCTACATGGAAGCATGGAAGAAGGACAAGGAGCAGTTATAGCAGTGCAGACAAAGGAGAAGGAGCAAGTAGTGCATAAGTGAGTCAAGCCTCAAAAGCCTTAAGTATTTTGAATTTTCCCCGTTCTTTTGGTTGATAAAGGGATACAATTGGATTTTTGTCGCTAAAATGTTAAAACTGGTATGCAGCTAAATGGATGATAGTCTTGGAGGAACGCCAAGTTTAAATTGAGGTAACCCATAAATCCTGAAATTAACCTTAATTCAGTGTCAAAACACTTTTTGGATCCAAATAGGTTAAAAATAGTAATGCAAAGCTTCTCCGATAGAAGATTTCAACCATATTTTCCATACCAATTTCCATAGTGAAAATTTTCAGGGATAGCTTCTTAAAATTTTCATGCATCATCTCTTAACTTCTCTGCTCCAAGCATAGAAGGGTTCCTTGAAAGAAAATGTCCTAGAATTTTAGTAGAATTATCAGCATTTCATTAAATTACTTATCTGATTGCAGTCATTATACCAAATCTGATATAAGCCATTCGTCAAGCAACTGGACTTTCTGCAATGCAACAAGTTAAGTTACCATTTTTCAGGATTGACAGTTATCGTCCATTTGTGATTGATAATTTCTTCTATGCCTGATATCCCACAAGCTAGAATAGTCCAGTTGACACTCGCCAAATTAGGTGATTCCAAGAGTGAAGCAGTGGGATTGAAACTTGTAAAATGAACTACTACATACCTATGTTACCCCAAGTTTCCAGGACGGGGACGGCAAAGGGGGTGGCTATATAAAAAAAATAAGGAAAATTTAAAATATATAGAGAAATTTCAAATATTCATATGATAACATTGATAAAACATTCATCATATACATTATAGATCCTTAATACATAACATTTGTGTTAAGTAGAGAGTTCACATGATAGTTGAACAAATTAGCAAATGTCAAAACTTAATTGCTTTCATATTCATGTCAATATGCATGTGATATTAAAAAATAGTATACAAGTTACAACAAAATGTCCAAAGGCTGCAGGTTTCACTTTCAACTACAATATGAAAATACAAAAACAAAGAAATTATGCTGCTACCCCTAATTTGCTTCTGCCAACTCTGCATCAAAATCAAAGTCCTCCTCTAAGTCACTGCATCATTAGTCATGATTAGAAGAACATTTGCAAGGTTTGGACACCAACATATCATCATTGCAAGCATTCTTAGCAGCCTATCTTTAATCAGTTTGTGATGGATTTTCAAATATGTATAGGGTTTGAGAAATGCAAGTAAGGAACAATCAAAGCCCAAACTCGTTGTACAAGAAGATGAAAAAAATTGAAACAAAACATGGTCAAATGCACCTTAAGCACACGCTCATTCAATGCAGTCACAAAAAACTCAAAAATAGTCAATCCTAGAGCAGGTGGACACCAATGAGCAGATCAAACTAAATTTTGAAAACACAAAAGATTGGTCACTTGACCCCCGAGCATGCTTTTGGAAGCAAAAATCAGAAATTTCAAACAAAAAACAATCAAAAAGATGAATAACAATAATTAATCATTTTTGTAAAGCAGTAGGGTTTTTTTTTTTTTAAATTACTTTTTTATGGGAATAGCGGTCGTCCCTGAGACGATCGGGAGACGTTACAAACATCCTCGCCCGTCTCGGGGATGGCAAGTCATCCCCTTTAATTTTTTGGGACATCCCCAAGGTTTTGAGACATCCCTTGCATTTTCTCCCAATTTGGGGACAGCCCAGGGACATCCCCTAGGCGTCCCCATATCCACAGAATGTTCCAAAAACAAAGAAATCCCAAAAAATGTTGGGGAAGCATCCTCAAGTTTCCTTGCTACATACTCATAGTATCAATTATTTCCATCAAGACTTACACCCAATAATTGAGACTTCCACCAAATTGGGTGACACCAAGAGTATAGGATTGAAACTAGTAAAATGAACTACTACATATTCATAGTATCAATAATTGTTATCAGGACTTACACCCAATAACCAAGACTTCCTACCAGGTCACTCATCCCAATTCTACTCTATCTCAAGCATGCTTAATAATGGACATTTTTCCCACATCAAGCATGCTTAGCTTGCAACCCCATTAACATAAACCTATGTTATCGGGTTCACCAAGAACCCCCTAGTACTAATATGAGTCTTGTCCGAGTACAGGTCCAAGCTCGGTTTGACTCCATGTTCCCTTAGGGTCCTAACCAAGTGCCCCAATCCAAGTACTGGTCCAATCCCAATTCAACCCCAAGTTCCCCCAAGGTACTCTATGAGAACCTTGGGGTGCTCAAGCAATACCCTTGGTGAACCCAAGTTAACCCAAGGGGACCCACGATCACTAGGCCCCAAAAACATTTAAAAAGCATTTTTTAAAAACAAAAAATTACTTAAAAGCACCAACCCACCCTAAAGTGAGGGCATAAGATTTTGTTCAACTCGTTTGACAAACACAAAAGACCAAAACTGTATTTTTTTCCTCCAAGCTACCATTGCTAGGTTTTGAAGGTTGGTTATTTTTTTCAGGTGAGAGCTACAGGAGAGTTAAACCTACACCAACAAGGGAGAAATGGCTGCACAAAGAAAAAATTTACAATTATTTCTTTTCTTTTTGGGGGAGGGGACGGGCGCGCGAGTGGGTAAGTTTTGAACTTTTTATGCATAATAAGGGGTTATAATACCATTTTTTTTTTAAGTTGCAAGGTTGTTAATTTGTAATTTTTTTTGTTTTAGATTCATACAAAATGGCTAGTACTTCTAGTTCAATTACCCCAAATGCAAAGTTCATTTAAATATGATACATCATCACCTCTTTGGCAACATACAACAATGAGTGAGCACCTTCTGGGTGGTGGGGGTTATCATTGGTGTTGTAGCCAATGTGGAACTAAGTATAAGAGCTCATACTTTCGAGTGAAGCTCACTTTTGTGCTATTCCTTGCCAAGGAATAAAAGTTTGTCCTGGGCCAAATAAAAAGGGTTGTCAAAGCAACAAATAATGCCATATATTAAAGAATAAGAGGATGCCAACATGGCAAGTAATAGATCAAAGGAAAGAGCACATCGTCTTGCCAAGAAAAGCTTGAAGAAACCTCCTAGTGGCTTATCACAACCAGCTAGCCCACATCCTTTCATGCCATTACCACCATCTTCTCAAGAAGAGAATGTTTCACATAAAAGAGGCCTTCAAAAATGAAGCAAGGGAGGTTGCAAATGAGAGCATTGCTCGTTGTATTTATGGCAATGGGCCTCCTTTCAACCTTGTTAGATCACCATGTTGGCGGGATATGGTGATGGCCATTGCCAATGCACCTACTAATTATGTTAGTCCTAGGTATGAAAAGGTGCAAACCACCTTATTGACGAAGGAGAAAGCTTGAATAGAGGCATCATTGAGAGCAATCAAGGAGGCATGGCCTGAAACAGGCGTGTCCATCATTTCAAATGGATGGAAATATTGCAAAAATAGACAATTGATCAATGTCATTGCAATGTCCCCTAAAAGGGTGATGTTTTAGAACGCAATGGATTGTAAGGTGCAAGTGAAAGATGCAACTTTTCTTGCCAATTCCTGACAGGATCCATTGAAATGGTGGACCCTAAAAATATTGTCCAAGTCACAATGAACAATGCTAAAAATTGTAGGTCAATCGGTTCTATAGTGGAGGGTACATATGATCACATTTTTTGGACAGCATGTGCAATCCACTCACTCAATTTGATATTGCAAAAGATTGAAACAAAAATTGAGTGGGTCAAAGAAATATACATAAAGGCAAAGGAAGTTCAAACATTTGTGACTAATCAACATATGTCACAAGGCATCTTCAAGACCTCCAACTTGGAGTTGTTGAAGGTAATTTAATTTTTTTTATTGTTAATATGTGACATGTCATCGACCTTTTGATATTTTAATTTGTATTTTTTTACACCATATTAGGTTGTTGAAACTCAATTTGCATCACACAATCATCTTAAGACGACTTGTGAAGGTATGAAATGCATTGAGTTCTATGGTCACCAAAAGTTTTTGGAGTGTATGGAGGCAATCAAGTATAGAGAGATCCCAAAAAGTCAAAGCATTGATCGTAGATGATGAGTGGTGGACCCATGTGGAATATGTTTTGAGTTTCATTGAGCCCATCATCAACATGATTAGGTATGCTGATACAAATCGCCCATGTTTGGGTGAAATTTATGATGGTATAGAATCTATAGTTGAAAAAATAAGAATCATAATAGAAGCCAAGGAGCATGACCCAACAGAAACATTTTTCAAAAGTGTGCAAAAGATCATTGTAGACCATTGGAACAAGATAACCTCTATTACCGGGTTCTTCATATTTGACCCGAGTACTTGTGTGGGTGCGATTCGAGTACGGGTTCAGTTCAGGTACGACCTTGGGTACGGCTTGGGCACTTGGGTTCTTTGTGGGTTCTTCTGTGATGGACCCACAAAGAACCCAAGCACCCAGGCAGTACAAATTTGATATTGTCTTGGCAGACCAGGAACTTATAACCATTGTTTAAAAAAATTTAGGGCTATCATTTCCAATTGAACATGTGTAGATAGCATTAATTGATCCTCATGAATGCATCATTCCATCATTTACTCTCTCATTTGACAAGCACTATTGTAGGAGGGGTAAAAAGTCAATGTTTGGGCTAGACTGTAAATTTGACATCATATGTGAATCAACACACCAAATCTTCAACATTGACCCTCTACACCTGCATTGACCCTTGTTTGATTGACTCTTCTTAAATGTGGTTATCTGACAATGTTGACCAAAGAGCTCTGCTATACTGACTATGTTAACCAAAGATCTTTGCTACATAGATAGCACTAACTTTTGTACCACTTACATTGACTATTTTGTTTGTTGATTATGTTGCATTGAGTGCAATATTCTACTTTTCACTAAGTCGTGGTCAATATTGACCAAGAAACTAGTTAGGTATGCAGGCTTCTTTGAGTTTTTATTTTGTCTACTATATTTTTTAAGGAGAATCAATTATTGTACTTGTCATGTCCCCTT
>VDFB02371491.1:0-24401 GCA_007258455.2 Sequoia sempervirens
GTTAAAAGTAAATCTCAAATGTGTCAAGCCTCAAGTCTAAGTTAGTATGTAAACAAGTTGGTCAAGTCTTTGTGTCAATACTCCATCATCCAAACAGTCCCATATCAATCATTTGATAACATCATGTCCTAGGATGAATCCTTCCTACAAGGGGCATTATTATCAGAAAGAACACTTTGGATAAACAAAATGACATGCAGCCATCCACTAACATGTCCTAGGATGTATCCTTCCTACAATGGGCATTATCTTTTGGCAATAGTTTTGGTTCTTATCCTTAAAAACACATTCCCTTTTGGTTAGCGGTATTGAAGAACATCAACTTGTTTGTGTGCTTTATCTTTCGACTTATCTTATTGCACTCATTCCAAGGACTTCTCGATGATATCCCAAACAGAGGATTTAGAGAAATAGGAATGGGGCAATGATCATTATCTTTTTGTCTTCTGTGCTTTTTGGGCGTTCTTGTAAAATAACTTGGTGAATACTTTCTTTGTTAGATATGTATAGTGGATGTTTTGGATGGCTTGTTGACTATTGCATTGATTGGTTATACCTCTCTATGTTTTGGTCTGAGATATTTGAAACTTATAAAGTGCATCCTAGCAAAGTTTTTGTATGTCAGGTGTGAACAGGAATACTCCAATCTATTTGTTGAGTCAAAGTCCATCACACTAAGTACAACGCCATCCTGGTCCTTTATACCTTGATGCATCGTGCTTAGGCGTGTTATCAAACATAAAGTAAGTGACCCTTTGAAAATCCCAATCCTTGATAAAGCAAAATCATCCATCTATCATCATCATTTCTTATCATCATTTTTCATCATCATCTCTCATAATGTTGGCTTGTTGGATCCTCTTGTCATAATCTAATTTACGTATTAACATCATCATCCATCATGCATCCATTATGCATTCATCTTACATCCATAAATCGCCGGTATTACATATCATCTCACATACATAATCATCATCATAATATAGATCTGTTAGTCTAAGCATCTACATAAATCATCCATTGCATATCATAGCATATCACATCATCAATCTCATCCATCTCATATCATAAGCATCATTTAAGTTGTTTAGGATAATATAGATTTGTTATTCTAAGCATCTTGAAATCATCATCTTTGCATCATCGTCCATAACCACCCATTTTGAACCTCTTTATCACGAGATTGACCCTCAAATCGAATCTTTTCGCTCGATCTCGAGGGCAATGCCAATGTACTCTTTTCGTTGGGGCATCGAAAAATTAGAAATTTTTATTGTTTTGATGTGACAAGTTATTCTTTGAACCAACACAACAAGTACATTGCTTCCAAGAGGAAAATGTAGACATGCAAAATTAACATTGTGCATTCAATTAGGTTCATTCATTAACTAAACTAGATTTCGCATTAGGTCCATTCATCGATTGATCAGATTCACCTTCATTCATTTATCAGGTAATTTCATTAATTCCCATCTCCTAATGTCATTCATTCAAAATTAAATAAAACATTATCATCAACCTTTTAATAAATCAAACATCCATTTAAATCAAATCCAAAATCATATTCCATCATTTTCTAATTTAAATAAATCAAATATCAAAGTCCTAAAAAGTCAAACTCACCTAATCATAATTAAACTAACATAATCATCATCTATTTTAATCTAACCCCTGATTAAATGCTAATCCACCCACTTGCATCCCTTCTAGATATCTCTGACTTCTTGCACAAATAAATCAATTTTATTGATTTATTAAAACCCTCATTTTCACCAACATGACAAGTTGATTTGTCCCTCCAACATAGCATTTATTGCTCTTTTTCTTGTCCCCTCTCAAAATTTATTGCAAAATTTGAATTCAAATTCTCCCTCTCATGGGCACTCTTCCCAAATTTTGCACATCCATTGGCCTATCATCACTTGACAAGTGGCCTATTCTCATTGGTGGATCTTTAGTCCCACATTCACCCTCTTGGCCAATCTCTCATCAAGAAAATCTATAAAAGAAGGCCTTAATCCTCATTCATCCATCCACAAACTTTTGCAAGGTTACTCTCTTGATTTGAGAACTCATCTTGCTCATCATCTCCATTTGCATTTACATCATCTTGAGCTTTGATCAAGGATTGGGAAAGGGTCACTAGCACATGTGACACCAATCCACTATGGAATAGGTAACTTGTGGTTGCTTTCATAATGCTTTTGTTTTATTTCATCCTTTGTTGCATTTTTAAAGCATTTGCAAGGTTTTTCATAGGAGTGTTTCTTGAGGGATTTGTAGGTGCTAACCCTTGTTTGAAGTTAGTGTTTGCAGATTTCAAAAGCACACTCACAATTATAAAACTTAGTAAGTTGATCCTTTCTATTTATAGAAGTTTGGTTGAGATATTAGAGAACATGGAAATATAGGTTTTTTTTTTACATACATTTTGGTTGTGATTTGAAGATCTCCTTAATAATATGGGAGAATTATCTCACTGTATTGTAATCCTTGTTGTGTTATTACAAACACATAAAGAGTGTGCTATTGATTGTTAGTTTCTTCCTAAAAGGGTTTTCTAGGGTATGTCTTGTTATATATATATATATCTTTCAAGCATTATTTTATTATATTAATACGATTTTCTACAATTAGTATCAATGCTATTTTTTTCATGGTTTAGTACATATGTTAGATTTATTATAGGGGAGGGAGGGCCTTTATAAAAAAAATAAAAAATCATTTGAACATTATTTTTTTTCTCCCCTTTTTACCACTCTTTTGTTTCATAATAGGTGAATCAACCTATGTTTTCTCATTCCTCCAATGTATCACCACTTTAGTCAGGGGTAAAATCTCCCTAGTGAGGAGCATCTTCCTAGAACAAAGGATTGACAAAGTCAAGAATAAATTTGTCTCTTACATTTACCTATGAAAATATTATATGGGCAAGGCATTCATGAATCATAGACTCAATGTTTTGTAGTGCTTGGGGAGAAATGGGAGTAGCCAAACTAGAAGCTCATTTATTTTGTTTCTATTTTTCTAGAGCAAGATCCTAGGCAGTCTTCATAATAAAGGAGTTCACTTTGAGAACCGATATAAGGAATATGTTATATGTTGATAGAAGGCATATCCACAAGGATACCATATTCCTTCCTTGATCAAGAGTCCTCCATTTTGATAAGATTCCCATCCATAGTATCAAAATATTTCTCATCAATTTCATTACCTTTTACAAGACACTCATTTGTTTGAGGGGAGACATTTCTCCTTTTCCTTTTTCTTCATATTAATATACAATCTTTGTTAAAGGAAAAAATTCCATCAACCATAGGTTTATTGATGTCATTGAGAATTTTTGGGCAATCTCTTCTTTAATGTCTTTTTTTTTGCATAGAAAATACACATTAGGCCCCTCTTGGCACTTCCATATCAAAGTGAGTTTAATTTTACCCATTTTAAAGAACAAGATATCTCAATACACACACATGAAGTTTAAGGGAGTTCAAAACCTTGAATTAAAATGAGGAAGAGTAGACCTTGTTTCTTCTACATGTAGCACCTTACCTAGTGACTTGAGAACCTAGGAATGAAATCCCACATCTAAGGGGTATATTTTTTTATTTCTAGTCATCTAATGGAAAAAATAGCTAATAAATCACATCGGTTGGATTTAGGGTTCCAAGAGATGGTCCTGAGTACTAATTTGTCCATATTTCATAATTGTTTCTTAATACTCTTGTTTGCATGACATAATTTTTGAAGAAAATAATACATAAACCTTTTTGAATCATTCTATAGAAGGAGATATAAATGCATATATTTTCTTGACAGATTGACAATCTACACATTAAAATTTCTTCGACAAAAGAAAATCACTATCCAGATAAACAAAGAAACAAAATTTTTAATCTATGTTCTTTCTTCATGGAGGATTTAATCATATTTGGGTTTGGATTAATGCAAAGTATTTTAGGAAATGGAGATTCCTTAACAATTTTTCGTCCATATGGTTCTTTTTACTTGAGGTTGTACTTACTTCCTTTTTTATCTTGATCATTAATATCAAACACAATAGTTTCTAGCACCACCATTGATTCATTGAGCTTAAGAGTTTCCTTCTATGAATTTTTATAACTTTTGATGTCATTTTCATTTCTATTATCTACTCTAGATTCATTTCCATCATTACTGTTTTTTGGCCTACACTTATTGCATTCTCCATATTTGTACCCATGGCAAAGAATGACACTTGGATACAAACCATAACCAAATTAACTTTTCACACAAAAATGGTTAGCCAAGGGATGCTAACTATGAGACACAACCACTTAATACCATTGAAAAGATAGACAAAAGAGCAAGTATATGACTATTGGATTCTTAGATACCATACACTAATAAACTTGGGAAAACATATAAACAAAGATTTGAGTTCCAATAGAATTAATAATATAAACAACACAATACCCAAAAGGAGAGAAAAATCACACTAATAAAAAGCATAACCAAGAATGATAACTAATTACTACTTTAAAACTCTTGGGAATTCCCCAAGTGTCTAGATAATCCAAGTGACTCTCATTCAAATATTCCATCTAGACATGTCCTCCAAGACAAGTTTGTCTTATTCATTCCAAAATGAGTCTTTTCTTCATGTTTAATTCATTATAAGGGGTTCAAGAAGTGCATTAGTTAGATTGTAAGTCCACTAACACAATTGATCCATTGTGAATTAATAATAAAAATATAAAATATAAAAATTAAGTAACATATATAAAATAATACACAAATATTGGAATTGTTATATCCAATCACAAAGAACCAAGAAGATTTTCTAATCATGTACAAATTCAACAAATTCCAAAATCATCGATGTACATTATATTTCTTTTAAAATGATGTGTAAGAGAATTCTTCTTGGTATTGTCAACCTTCATAATGGTGGCACCTATTGCATACAAAAAGAAGTGTAAACAAATTTGGTGAACACAATAGTGGGTTTTGCTAGAAAGCTGCTTAATTGCAAAAGCACCAATGTTTTTCTCTAGAGAATATTAGAGATTGTTTATTTATCAGCTAAATTTTGATGCACTCAAAAAATAACTTCTTAATTACTAATTATAAACTTGATGAGTTTAATTGGGTCCTCTAATTGTTATTCTCTCTAAGAATTGCCAAGAAGAGTAATATTAAAAAATACGAATTCAATTAGCTCCTCCATATTATCAAGGTGTAGGGATTACATGTTTACATTGTTATGGATGAGAATTATAGGGGGCAAAGTGGTCTTCCTTAATGATTAATAGAAGAGGTTCATATTGAAGATGGAAGATCACAAGAAACATGATTTTCTACCCATTATATATAGCAACTTAATATTAAATAGTAAGAGTTGAGAGCAATATGTTCTGTCGATTTTTTTTTTAATAAAAAAATTTGAAAGATTTTATTTAGTCTAGTATAAATGAATCAAGTATGTCATATACTCTATTACATGACTAATAGCATGTGTTTGAGATATCAATGAGTTATGATAATCTATTTCAACTTTAAATTGAAGAAGACAATAATTTGTACACCTAAATAAATATGATATCTGATGCTTACTTTTTTGACGATGATAATTTGTACACCTGCTATCATTATTAAAAAATAACATTATAATATCGCTTTAAAAAGTTCAAATTAATTAATGTGTACTCATTGAGTTTGATAATTGTTAACTTGTTATTCTTCCTCCAAATAGTTTTTTCAAATATCGTGTTTAACTAGCCTAACATAGGCTAGTGTTCTTGGAGAGGATACGCTTACTTCAAATTTCTTATCAATATCCAGTTAGTGTGTGGTGATAGTCTTCGGATATTTTCCGGCAGCAAGAAAATCACGGACAATAAAACAAGATTCGTTTTGTTAAGGAGAAATTTATAGTACATAAGATTTGCCACCATTTCCCTGCCTGGTGGTTTCCTGGACGGTGGAGTGCTTGAACTATTACTTACATTACCGATACTAATGATTTCTAGCACGATTCAAGCTCTCCATTCAAGCTCTTAATGATTTTTACTTACATATCCTAACTCTCCATTCAAACTCTTAACAGTCAAGATGTTTGTACTGCAGTAAGAACCCTGGTCTCCCCTGCAAATTAATTGTTTGTTCTCCCTATTTTCGTGTGTAATTGAATTTGGTAGACAGTCACCTAATTCACATAAGCCCAGTTATTGATCTTAATTATGAAATGCTTAAAACTCGCACATTTGTGTGTGGGCTTCAAAGTTTTTCTCAGCTTCACCTTTTTGTCCCGCGTCGTAGATGTACTCGTTTCAGCGCTGCTACTCTGGCCTATGCACTTAAAGAACACTCATCGGACAATAGCATGACTGTGAAAAATGAAAATGCTAAATCTAGACCTGGTGTCTCACTAGCAGACGAAAGAATGTTGAAGGATGGACTTGGCATATTCTATATCATAACCAAACGGGGAATCCCTGCAGATTTTAATACTTACGCAGGCCTTTTGGAGGGATGCATCCGCGTTAAGTCTTTGAAAAATGGTAGACAGGTTCACGCTCACATGGTTCAAACTGGGTTCGAAACAGATGTTTTCCTGGAACACCATCTTTTGAACATGTATTCAAAATGTGGGGAAATGAAGGATGCGTGCCACCTGTTTGAAAGAATGAATGAACGAAATTTAGCTTCATGGCATTCAATTATTGTTGCATACGTTCAGAACGGGCGCAATGAAGAAGTCTGGACTCTGTTTTGCCAGATGCTGCGTGATGGGTTTGTACCTAATCAGGTTGTTTTGATCAATGTTATCAAGGCGGTTTCCAGCTCGGCATCGCTGAAACGGTGCAGACAAATTCATACACATATTTTCGTTGCCGGGTACCATTCTGATCTATATTTAGCGAGTGCCCTTGTTGACCTGTATGCCAAATGTGGCAGCATTGTCGATGCACGCCAAGTGTTTAACAAAATGTCTCAGCGAGATGTAGTTTCATGGATTGCTATAATAGCAGGATGTGCCCAGAATGGATGTGGAGAAGAAGCTCTGAACCTTTTTCATGAAATGCATTGCGAAGGTACCAAAATGAACCATTTTATTGTATCCAGTGTTCTGAGTGCATGTGCAAACCTATTAGCTATGGAACAAGGGGAGCAGGTCTATGCTTATGCTATAAAAGCTGGATTTGATTCAGAAACTTCTGTGGGAAATGCGCTTGTTACAATGTTTGCAAAATGTGGAATCTTGGACAAGGCACAAAGCTTGTTTAATAGAATGCATAAACGAGATGCCATCTCATGGAATGCAGTTATTTCGGGTTATGCCCGGTATGGGAATGGCAGTGCAGCCCTCCAACATTTTGCTCAAATGCACAGGTTAGGCATTAAAGCTACCTATGTTACGTTTGCCAGTGTTTTAAGTGCTTCTGCTGATGTAGATGCCCTGGAGGAAGGCAAACAGGTTCATGCAGATGCCATTAAAACTGGTCATTTTAAAGATGTACTTGTTGCAGGTGCTATTGTTGACATGTATGCTAATTGTGGAAATATACAAGATGCTCGTCTGGCTTTTAAGAAAACATCTAAAAAAAATGATGTCTTATGGAATATAATGCTTGTAGGATACACACGGAGTGGAAATTGGGAGGAATGCTTTAGCTTCTTTCGCCAAATGCAGTGGTCAGGGATAAAGATAAATCAATTCTCCTTATCCAGTTTCTTAAGTATATGTGCTAGCTTAGAAGCTCTTGAACAGGGTGAGCAGATCCATACGCACATCATTAAGTGCGGTTTTGACTCGAGTATTTTTGTAGGTAGTGTCCTTGTTGACATGTATGCAAAATGTGGCAGCGTTGAGAATGCACGCTTAATTCTTGATACAATGCCTGAAAGAAACACGATATCATTGACTGCAATGATTGCAGGTTATGCTCAGCATGAGCATGGCCAAGAGGCCCTTGAACTCTTTGAGTATATGCAGTTGACAGGCATGAAGCAGGACCATTTAACTTTTGCTAGTGTCCTTAGTGCTTGTGCCAGTCTAGAAGCATTGGGATATGGTAGGCAGATCCATGCACGCATGGTTAAAACTGGATTTGATTTTAATGTTTCTGTAGGGAACTCACTGGTGACCATGTACGCTAAATGTGCCAGTATAGGGGATGCATCCAAAATATTTAACAATATGTCAGAACGCAATTTGATCTCATGGAATGCATTGATTGCAGGATATGCCCAGGGTGGGCATGGCGAGGAGGCATTGCAACTCTTTAATCAAATGAAACAGTCTGGGTTGAAGGCAGACCTATTTACATTTCCTTCTGCAGTAAGTGCATGTGCTGGTCTTGCAGATTTAGAAGAGGGAAAACAGGTGCATGCCCAGATTATAAAAACTGGTTTTAATTCAAATGTCTCCATGCAAAATGCCATTATTACCCTGTATGCTAAATGTGGGGTCATAGTAGATGCACTCGAAGAGTTCAACAACATGTCAGAGAGGAATGTGATTTCATGGAATGCAATGATAGCAGGATATGCTCAGCATGGGCACGGGAAGGAAGCCCTTCAACTTTTTGAGCAAATGCACCAGGAAGATATAACAGCAAACCACATCACCTTTGTTGGTGTCCTTTCTGCATGTAGCCATGTAGGCCTAGTGGATGAAGGTCGTAATTACTTTTACTCAATGGAATGTGAATACAAAATCTTGCCAAGATTGGAGCATTATGCATGTATGGTTGATCTTCTTGGTCGGGCTGGACACTTGAATGAGGCAGAAGAATTTATCAATCAAATGCCATTTGAACCTGATACTCTGGTGTGGAGGACATTGCTTGGTGCCTGTACGGTACATGGCAATTTGTTATTAGGAGAACGTGCAGCTCAAGCTCTTATTGAGGTAGAGCCACAAGACTCTGCAACTTATGTGCTTCTATCAAATATATATGCCAAAGCGGGACGATCGAATGATGCAGAGAAGGTACGCAAAGTTATGAAAGACAGGGGGGTTAAAAAAGAACCTGGTCGTAGCTGGATTCAGATCAAGAGCAAGGTCCACGCATTTTTCGCAGGAGACAGATCACATCTGCAGTCAGAAGAGATTTATGCTCTGTTAGAAAGATTAGCCGAAGAAATGCAGGCTGCAGGGCATGTACCTGAGAACAATTTTTTTTTATATGACACAGATCAAGAACAAAAGGATCCTGCTATCAATTATCACAGTGAAAAGCTAGCTATTGCATTTGGCCTTATTAGCACAACCCCAGGGACAACGATTCGGGTGATGAAGAATCTGCGTATGTGTCGTGACTGCCACATTGCTACTAAATTCATTTCCAAATTCGTAAGCCGTGAAATTGTTGTAAGGGATGCTAACCGTTTCCATCATTTTAGGGATGGCATGTGCTCTTGTGGAGATTATTGGTGATTGTGAAACAGAAGTATGAACCTTGGATTGTATGAGTCTGGCTATCCCTTCAATGCAAGTTTGTGAATTTGATTTCAATCCTGTGGTATATTGATTTTATAGTAAAGAGGTTAAGCTGAAACTTTATGGAAGATGACCAAGTATATGGCTTAAGACGTACCAAGAATAGTACTTTGCTGACTCTTAGTATTTGGTCAGTTGACTCTCACAATGTGATATCTGAGTGAGGGTCCGGCATTTATCCGTGCAGTCCTTGTGAAGCTCAGAATGGACCCTTATGAATTTCCAGCTTCTTGGGTTGTTAAATCTTCCAGGGCCGTTAATTTGTTTCAGTAGTCAAACTACAGAAGAGATGGTAAGATTTGGGAAGGAAGGAAAGATATATGCATTTTCTTGTAACTATCCTCCATCGAAAGTAATTGTCTATTGAGACGATTGTAATCCTGGATGATCTCTTGCTCAATCAGCAAAAGGATCATAAAATTGCAAAATTAATCCAGCGGGTTGGTCAAAGGATTCAACTCTATCGTAGTTCATGTAGCAGTTGATACAAAATCAAATTCTGCTGTAGATTGCTTTAGCACCACAGTCCGTTTCTTTGCAAGACAATATTTGTTGAGGATCGAATTAAATAAACAGACAGTGTTCATTTACGGCACCTAATGATGAGCAAACTGCCGGGTGATAATCCAGACACCACTGCAACAAGAATCATGGCATAATTACTGTAATAGACTCTACAAGGAATATGTGGCCTCCTGACTTCAGATGGAAACAAGGGTTGCAAAAGAATTTAGACGTGTCACCCTGCTAAAGCAAACTGGATAAGCGTTGAAGATAGAACTCCATTTCAAAAACTTCGATTGCCAATTTATCTTGAAATTTTTTCGAGTGGAAGCCTTGTCAACCATAAACGCAGCGAACTACAACCGCAACTTGGAATGAGAATTGCTACCCTTGGTCTCAATATTTTGTTGGGTGTTGCATGCTTTAAAAATTCTTCTAACTCTCCACAAATCCCAATGCCCTTCTGGTCCTTGTTTTGGAATGAGGTAAGCTTTTGGATAGTTGCATTTCAATGGAATTGTTTTCTTAGCTTGGTACCTTGAGAATGTTTTTTGTCTCGCTTGAGCTAAGCGAGGCTACAAATTCATCCTTGGCATTAACATTCTGAATTAACATAATGGTCTAAACCTATAGTTTAGTGGTTCAATGGGGGTTAAAAGTCAACAAGTGTGATGACTCAATGAGAGTTTGAATCTAGAAAGGTGAATGGTTCAAACCCATGAGTACAACGGCTCAATAGGGACTTAAAGCCCACAAGATCAACAACAAAATGAAGGTTTGAACCTTAGTAACAAGGATAACAATGCCACAATCTAATGATCATATGTTGGCATTGATCAACTATTTCAATGGAATTTTTGACAAAATAATTCTATCAATATCTGGTCTAGATTGTATTAATTTTTCATTAGTGCTAGAAGTTTACATGGAATTAGAGATGGCTATAAATCTATGCTCCCCCAAGTTTTTGGGATGAGGACAGTAGGGGATGGGAGGACATGTTTCTAGTATAGGATTTTTTCTTGGCCATTTTTTAGGGGATGGTACAAGACTATTCAAAAAAAGGTAATTCTATAAAATATAAAGAAATTTAAAATATTTATGTAATAACATTGATAAAGCATTCATCATAGAAATTATAGATCTTTAATACATAACATTAGACTTGAGTTGAGATTTCACATGAAAATTGATAAACAAATTAATAAAATTTAAATGCTTTGTCTCTAATCAACATTTGCATTTGGTAGGCTTGTATCAAAGTCAGAGTTTTAATCCAAGTCATTGTCACTATAAGGGGTTGCCTCAAGTAATGGAACCCCAACCAATCCCTCATGTGTCTTCACCTTATGAATTTGTATAACATCTTTGAGATCAACATCATAACGCGACGTTGGAGTTTGGCAATACTCAAAGGTTTGTTGATCTTGTAGTCGCAAGGCGCTATTTATGGCCACCAACTTCTTCGATCATCTAGAGGTAAGGTTGTTTTTCTTGACTGACTTGATGAAGTTATATGCGGACCAATTCCTCCCTGCAACAAAGGAATTGCCAACCTATGAAAGGAGGTGAGTGTCAAGTATCGTCAACTCTGGTGCATCCTTGTCATGCCACATCTATCATCCAATAGAATCTATTTGAACTAATATAGCTCTATTCATCCTCAACTTTGATTTGTTGAAGATTGTACTACAAAGATTGACAAATGCAAGCCACTTTGTTCGTACATTTTTTAAGAGCCTTCATGAGCCCTTTTTTCACCTCTTCATCATGAGATGGAGGCACTCCTCCAAGCTTAGTTGCATACCATTTGGGATTTAGAGCACAGGCTACCATATAAAGTGGAGCGTTCATAGTGTTCCATCGTTGCGTGACAATGGATCTAAGATGTACTTATAAAATCCCAAAGTAGAATTCCTACTATAAATGACTTGATTCATTTGCCTACACATGCTATCAAAGGTCTCATAAATCTTTCCAAGGCTAAGAGAATTTGTATTAACATATCTTATGACTTGCACAATAGGCTCAATGAAGGAGCAAACATATTTGTAAGTGTAAATAAGTTATAAAAATTTACAAAAGTAAAAGAAGTAAGATTCAAATGATAGATTGAATCCTATTACAAAGAATAAAAATAATTTACAAATTAGAAATATTAATAAATTCTTTTAAAAAAATTAATATTAAAACCAACAATTTCTTACCTCATTGTGGACCACCAATCATCATCAAAGATTGTTTGTTTCACACTTCTTCCTTTAGGTGTGCTTGCCTATGACCATTTATTCCACTCTAAATTAATCATCATTAATTGTAAAGCCTCTTGGACCTCAAGCATACTACAACAAAATGAGGTAGCTAGCATATTTAGTATCCACAAGCTTGAGGAATTCCTTCCTCGAAAAAGCCCTAAAGGAAACACGTGGTGTGTGATGGTTACAAATGAACATTTGTGCATCTTTAGCCACTAACATCATTTCCTTCACCCAATCTATCTTCCTAGTGTCCTTCAATGTATTGTTCAACACATGAACACAACATAGGGTCCAAAAAATGTGCATGTACGTGTTAGGGCCTTGTAAAAATATAAAAAATCTTTTGTTTGATTATGATTTGGTTTTGTGTTATGAGATTGTTGTCAGCATTCCCTTTTTTCCTTTGGCCTTGGCACAAATTTGTGAAGGAATTAGAAAATTATTTTGTTTGTTAGTGAATTTGTGTGGTTCGAGAACCTCCTTAGGTTCCTGAAAATGGTTAAACTTTTGCTAGGCTTCACTAACAAAGGATAGGGGAAGGATGCAAGTGTTTAAGTTTTTGGCACTTTGAAGAGGTTCTAAAACCAGCGTTGGCTCTTGACAAGGTTTTTGTAATGTCGTCAAAGCTCGGCGTTAATTTTCTAACTTCTTCATTTACAAAAAGAAATCTTGTAACCTTGGTGTTTGTTAGAGTTTTTAGTAGGCTTTGAAACTGTTGTTGTGAGCTGACAAAGTTTTCCTAACTTTCTTAGGGCCCAACAGTATTTTTCTAACCTTTCTTTATATGATGGATATATGTTTTCAAAAGGGGTGTTGGCGATTTGTATAGGTTCTAAAATCCATGTTAGCCCTCAACAAGGTTTTCATAACCTTGTTAGAGCCTAACAAGTTTTTTAAAACTTTTGAGAAGAAAAAGAGAAGGCATGTGTTCATTAGCTTGGCAAAGATTTGAGGTAGTTTTATAACCACCTTGGATCATCAAAAATGCAAAAGGAAGTGAAGAAATGTTATATGGTGGAGGTTGGTGGTGGGTAAAAGTACAAAGTTGTGTCACACTTTTATAAAGGAAACAACCAATACTAATCCAACTTTTAAACTTGAATCACTAAAAGGTGGCCTATATGTTTTGAATTTTGAAATAATGTAAACTAGTAAAATGTCTAATTTTAGTATATTTTATGTTTCTATTTTTTTGGAAAAATTAAAAAATTATTTGAATATAGTTTTTTATAAATTGACACTATAATCTAGTTGCTAATAAAATGTTAAAAAATGAAGTTACATGAGATGTCAACCTTTATATAGTAATTTTTTTTTTCATTCGAATTTTTTGTGTGTATTTATTACTTCAAACTTTAGTGCATGGATATATTTTTTTTCAATTTTGATAAATATATATTTAAATAAATATTAAAATGTGTGTGTATTAAAACATAGTTGTTTCCATTTGACGTCAACTTCCATATTAACTATTTATCTAAAATAGAAAAAAAAAATGCCATCTTGATATAAATTCTTTTATCTAGTGCATCATATTTTTTTCAATTTTTTTAATAAGTTCTAGTATTTTTCTTCACATGGTGATCAACCTAATATTTTTGTATTGATAACCTACTTTTAATAAAAATAAAATATAAATAATAATTAAACTATTAAATTATATATATTTTTGAAAACTATACTTATGGATCTACAAAAGGGTATTTTTACATTTAAAAAAATGTTATTTACATGAGTAGGAGTTTTTGAAATGTCAAAGTTTTTCAAATAATTTTATTTTTATGCTACTTATGTATTTAGCCAACAATTTTAGTTGGAAAAGCTATGGACATATCTAACTTAGCTAGAATGAATATTACTAGATCATTTGTTTGACCAAAATTGATTTTTAGTTAGAAATACTTAAATTCACTTGTATTGATAAGTTGGTCAAAAGTGTTACACAACTTTGTATTTTTACCCTAGTGGTTCTAAAACCACCTTAGGTTGTCGACACAAGTTTTATCGTCAATACCAAATACCGACAAGCATAAAGGGGAGGGGATGTTTTATATGTTGACGAAAGTTTTCCATGGTTTGAGAACCTTGCTCAAGGCTTGATGTAGTTTTGGGTGTGACACATGAGGAAAAGTTGACAAGCTAGAGAGGATGCATGTAGCATTCTTCAAGGATCTAGTTCAAGTTTTGGACCTTGTCCATAGTGTTGATAAGCACTTAGAGCACTAGAGAACACAAGAAGAAACTCGTGATAAGGATGAAGGGAGCAAGATGTCATATTAAAATCATTTTAAAAGGCATGATGATGTGTGTTTACTTGATCACCTACTCGACATAATGGTGATGTCTAATCCTAACTACCCACAACACTTCTGCAATGACCTTTCAATCTAGGAAGTATATTTTTGGCAAGCTAGTATCTTTGCCATTGATCTTCTTGGTGTTAAATTGTTGCAAATTAGGTTTTCACCCTGCTACTTATAAATTACAATTATTGGCTCGTTTTGAAGGTTTTTCTAGTTCTTCTGCTATTTTCAAATGCCTAAGTGGTCATCAAAGCTTTCTAAGGGACAACCATTTCTAATCCAAATCATTTTGAGTATGTTTTTGTGTTCTTCAGGAATATGCATGAATGTTTTATGTGGCATGTGTATATGAATGTCTCTAGAAGTTTTTAGATCTCTAGGAAACTCTACTCAGCTAGGGTTTCTCTTACCACACTTGCTAGTATGATTGTAATGTGATTGGTGAATGTAACAATGTTTTAAATATTACAAGCTTTGTGATGGCCTTTTATACATTTCAAATGGATGTATGTAATATTTTTATGGATAGTTAAGCATTTTCTATATATTTATTTCATTATTCTAGTGTATGTGAATGCACAACTATTATCCTTGTTTTCAATTTTGTTGTTCAATCTAATAACTATGAATTTGAATCTAATATATAGGCATCGGTCTAGAATTGTATTGGCCAATTCCATACTTTTAAACAAATAAAAAAAATTAAGCAATAGTTTAGTAATGAAACAATAATTCTTGTGCATTCATGATTGTCATTATAACTAGAGAAACTATCTTTAGTAAATCTTGAATGAATATCTTTCATATGGATTATGTTTGCATAACCATATCTACTATATAGAGGTTATTGTGGCTAGTTTTCTTGACCTAGTGACAATATTTGAGGTCAAGAATACAATTGGGTTTGGTTGTGGTTATTTTTGGTTGTCCATTTTTTTCTATTTAATACCTATTCAGGTATACCTCTAGAAACACCATCTTGAGTCTAATATGAGCTCAAAGTGTAGGTGAGAAAACTCATTCTTGTAAATTTGACCTTTAACTCTCCATGTTTTGTAGATGAATAAGTTTCACCTTCATGATGACAACCTTAGCCTTGAATGTGAGATTTTATTCTAGGAAGTAGACCATTGATTTTAGGACCCAAAAGAATGGCATCATTGTTAGGGAATGTGTTAGTTGTTGATGAGTCTTAGGAAACCTAAATTATTCTAAAACACCTCTACAACATAAAGTGTTTAGCTCTGTATTGTGTTTTGGTAAGTTTGGCATCTTGTCAATGTACACCAATAGAACAACGCTAGAAGTAAGAAGAGGGTTGATGGGTTGAAAATACTTTGAATACTTTGTTGGTGGCTACAACCTAGGATCAAAATTATTCCTTGGGATTTCATGGAACTTCAGGTATTTCCTAATTTTTTGTAAGGTGAAAACTCTATTATCAAAGAAAAAAGCTTTTAGCTACATTGTTGTTTATGATTCTTGAACACAAATCAAGTTTGTTACAACTGAATATAAGCCATGGATGGTTGGAATGGATTCATTTAACCTAAGGGATGCCTCATCATGTGAATCATATAATTCAAATCATAGATCAAATGTTCATGAATATTATGAGGATGAACATCCATGTTGTTCATACAACTCAACACAAAATAAACATTCACATTCAAACTTTTAGGCATTTGCACTTGAAAACAAATTTAGGATAAAAGAGATTAAAAATGGTAAAAGATAATATGAAGATGAAGTCAAGGAAATATGATAAAAAAAAGGTATCATGTTGTTACAAAGAGACAAGTTTCTCCATCCCCAATAGTTACACTCGATCCCATTTACAAGAAACTTGACCTTTCTTGGGTCAACTATGAAAGACAATTAAAATATGTGAATGCCTAGGTTTGATGGGTATGATAATTAGGATGAGGTTGCATATGTTGGAGTATTTTCAAACTTCATGAAAAAATATTAGTTTGATGATGAATACATGAATAAAATATTCATATGCATGAGGTTTACACAAATAAATTGTTAAATTTTTGAGTTTTAATAATCTTGAAGGTTTACACATTAAAATTGCATCTAGTTTTGGTTATGATGGAAGTTAATGGATCCCATAGATACAAAGTAGATATAAACCTAATTTAATATAAACTTCTCATCTATTTTCTAGCTCAACAAAACAATCAAAGCACAATAGGACCCCAAAACAAAGTATTTTGAAGATTTTTACAAAGCCCTAATAGTGGCTCTAGCTAGGGATGTATGCCTCCTATAAGCATCGCTAGAATCCAGAATCTCTAGGTAGACCTAAATTAGGGAACAAAAAAGGATCAAGATAGACACACAAAGAACAACAAAAATATGTACATGATGAAACTCATAACCAATTAACATAATAACAAAGAGAAGGTTGTGAATAAAAAAATTAACAAATTGTAAGTCAACCCTATAGAAGATGGATGAAGCTACTTGCTTCTATTGAACACCATCCTAGTAAAGGATTTGACTTCCCTCAACCTGAAGCTACTTCCTTCATTCAACTTTAAAAAATACAACCATCATATTACATGCACAAAATTATGATCACCTCTAAAAGAGTGAAGACCAACTTCACCATCAATCTTGATATTGTATGACAACTAGAAAACATAAGCCACCACATCACCTTGTGTTGCATCATTTATTTCTAGAGAAGCTAGGGAATATCTTGAAGAACCAGGTTAGTACTAAAAGAAACTAAGATATTTTCATACCTGTTGACCTCCTCAAATGAATTGGAGCAAAAAGAGGATGCCTCCAATCCATATTGTACCAAAAAATATTACTTATTATCCTACTAACTTACATAAGAAAATTACTCCTTACACACATCAAACTAATTTTTTTGAAGCTTTAGCATATACAAAACTTGAGCAACATGCATAACATCTAGCTAATATTTTTTTTGTTTCTTAGCATCATTGTGTTAGGACTAAAAATTGGCCTCAATTTTCCCACCGGTCCTCATCACCTTAGTCTAACCATTTAAATTTACACCATGGGAATTTTTCCTTAAAACCATTCCATTTACATAATAAATCTCCATTTGTCATAGTCATAATCCTTGAACTTATTTTTGTCAAAAACATTATCCCAAAAATGCCATTTTTACCTCCCCATAATCGCCACCTGAGTAAATCCAGACTTTCCCTTAGGCCCGCCAATAGAACAAACACATATCGTCGGGACAATGTCATTTCGAAGAGAGTTGTATCTTACTCCCTTAGATGGGCTGACGAAACAAGTTGACATAAAATATTGAAGAGACATATTTCAGTGTCCCCTCAACAACCCAAAAAGAGATATATTGAAGACACTTGAACTTTTCGAAGAGACATTATCGTGTCTCTCCAATAGATTGAAAAGCAAGACAATGAAACAACATTATATTTCAATTGTGTCAAAATACTTTGGCATTCAGGAAACATAAAAACATCTCTCGGACATAACCGATTATTATGCTAAAATAATTATTGAATACTGTCAAATCCAAGACATGGTTGGCGGAATGACAATTTCGAGGAGACATTAGGTTATTGAGCTTAGCGGTGTATAAGTCCCTTCGACATTACGAAAAAAACTGGAAAAGAGATATTGAAGAGAAAAAATTATATCAAGGAGACAATAATGAGAGTCCCTTCGATCACTCTGATAACAAAAAGGGGAAGATCTCAAAATATAAAGAGAGCGATAAATAAAGTAACACCGAGGAAATGGTTTTTGTAAAAGCAACACCCTAGAAGTTTGGAGCCTAAAAAAGCATTCCTCCTTGCTCACTGATCTTGGAACCATGAAAAACGTTGAAAAAGCATGTCATTTAGGTCTTCAAATCTTCATTGAAAGAAAAGAGAAAATATTCTTGCTCTGGATGCCAACCTGTAAAAAGTGAATAATGAACTCAAGGACGTCTTAAAGAAGTTGAGGTTTGAGAAAATCTGCTTTCTTTTTGCTTTAAAACTTCTTGTAGCCAATGTTGAGCAGGGGCATCGAACTTGGACGTTTTCTAATGTTGAATGGTGAAAACTTTGAAATTTTGACTATGGCATTGAGCCTTGGACACCACCCTTGGAGGACTTAGCCATTTTTCATGAAATTCCAACTTTGCTTGTGTTTTGACCCCGGTTTAACTTTGACTTCTGGACGCTTGGTGAATCCCATGATCTGGCATAATGATCCATCGTGGAGCTTGAGCAAATCTAACGAAGTTTGTTTGGAGGCAACCTTTCATAAAAACTTCATCTGACCCCTCAAAATGTTGGGTGTTGCTAGCTACCTCCAAGCTTACCAATGTTAGCCATTTTTATGTTCTTCAAGTTTTGCTTGCTTTCCTTGATCTTATGGTGATTTTGCAATTTTGGATGATTTGGGAGTCCAAAAAACTATTGGTTGGGCTCGTTGGATAGCCTGAAAAATTCTGAAGGGGGTTCTCTAGAGGCTACATCCTCTGAAAACTGAATTTGGGGCCTCAAATGCTTGGGCGACCCTAGCCACCTGGGGTGCCCAACTCTTCTAGATTTAGTTTATTTTCTAAGATTTTTCACTTTGCTTTTGATTTCTAACATTTTTCATGGTTTAGCCCTTCGATCAGTCGGTGATATCTGATGCTTGTTAACTCTGATGGATCTGCCGACAGTTGCGTTGGAAATCCTGGTCAAGACTGGAGAAGACATGTTGGAGGCTATGACTGCAAATTCATTCATTTGATGCCTCAAAAGCTTCGATGCCTATCTCCTTTTGGGGCGCCTAGAATCCCAAAGTTAGAATATTTTCTGATGATTTCATGGTTTGCATTTTGTTTCTTGGTTGAGACTTCTCCATTTGTTCTCAAATTTTGGATGACTGACTGATCGAATGACTACATCGATGGACTTACTACGGAGCTGAAAATATTCTAAGCAACATTGTCTGAGAGCATCAAACCTTAATTCCATCATGAAATGTCCTGAAAATTTGGGTACCTATCTCCTTCTGGGGTGCCCATGACTAGCAGACTTAGTTTTTATTTTGTATTTTTCAACTTTCTCCTTAGTTTTTATGAGTGTTTGGGCACCTAGACTGAGCTAGGGCACCTGAAGCTTCCAGACTTAGCCAAATTTTACATTTTTCAACTTTCACAGCTCCCCTACTCCATTCTTCGTTTTACGTGCACGTTCATCTTTTCTCATCTTTTGTTCAATGCTTGAATGTTTGAATCTAACACCTAGTAGCTGACTGACCTCCATTAATGGCCTTGGAGCTCCTGAAAAAGCAAAATAGACCCACTAGGGTAAAACTGATCTTTTGATGATTCTAACTGCACTAGCCTGATGAGGAAGTATTTTCAACCAATCAAAATCAGTTTGAACCCTAGAAGCCAAACTTTCTATTTTTAGAAAATTTTGCTAGCATCCATTTCAAAAGAAACCCAGAAAAACCCAAAAAAGTTCTCATTTTAGAAAGTTTCTAAAAAAAGATTTTTTCCTAAAATTTAGGGTTGAAAAATTAAGATATGGGTTTTATAGAATTGGTCGCTCTAAGTAGACCCAAATCGTTATATTTTGGAAATTTAGAGTTTTTGACCCTCATGCAAGACATAACCAACCCCAATTTTGACCTTTTTTGACAATTTTGACAAGACTTTTAACCATTTCTTCAAAATGCCTAAGTGTAGCAATTTTTTTAATTTTGGGTGTAACAATTGGTTCTATTTGGGGACCATGTCGAATACTTACAACATAGGAGAATCAAAGAATCTCTAGATTTTTAAGCTTAGACCAGTGCCTTATCCATTGGGTATCAGAGTCAGCAACATTTCCTAATCACCTATTGCAAGACTTTCCCTAAGTCACCTAGGACAAGACTTCCTAGAATCACCTAATAGTTGGACTTCCCTACAAATCACCTGAAACAAGACACCTAATCACCTAATACACAACAAAAATGTTATGAAAAGGGGAAACACAACATAACAAACACATTATGGAAAGGGGAAACACATCACGAAAACAAAAGAAAAATACTCCATCTCTGAAGGATGTCATTTCTGCCTGAAAGGCTTTACTTCTCTTCTCCTAGGTATCACAAGAGACAAATATTTTGGGATGAAGATTCTCATATCTTCATACATCCATGCAGAGGCACCTTGACAAAAGTGAAAATATGGCACAAGGAAGGAAGCGGGTACCACTGAGTCACCAACTTTATGGTCATTCATCTTCGGGATGTCTTTGTTGTCAATCTTGGGGATGTCTATGTTGTTGAACTCTTCAAACCAATTGATCAAGTTCCAAACCCGATTTCTATAATGTCGTAGATGATCCTTTCTGACCTGGAAATATCCTTTGATTGGCTCATTGATCAACTCCACATCCCCTTTAACACATAGGAGTTCAATTCCATGTCTTCGGCATTTTTGAGGCCTAACAAAAGCGCATCTTTTTCACCTTCAGTGAACTCCAATTGCAGCAATCCTTTAGGGGAGATGATCATTTTCCCGTCTTCTTAACCTATAGTTGAACAACCCCCATCTAAATACATATTCTACAACTTTGTATCCTTTGTCGATCTCTTTTCTGGACAAGCAATGTTCTGGTCTTCAGTTTCTATCTCTGATAGTGTCACATAATTACCAAGACCGGTTTCTTGATATAGAATTTGGGCTTTTGGATTTATGATTTTCACCACCATGAATCAGGATTTGGGCTCAGGTTCTATCTTGATTTTTCCCTCCTTCACAGGAATGGTTGTGGATGACCAATCTAACTGCATTGCACCACCAAGATCTCTACAGAAGCTTCAACTCAACGACATCCCGTAGCTAGCTAGAATGTCAACCACTAGGATATTCATCACTAACTTTTTCAATAGACAAGCCACCAACCTTACTTGAGTGTCCTTCAATTGTCCAACCAATGGCACCGACTTAGACTCTAGTGAATAACACTCGTTCTAAGTTTCTATGCATGAGAGTCCCAATGCTTTCATCACTTGTAGAGGCATGACGTTGTCTGAGGCTCTTGAATCAATGATACAATTGCTCAATTTAAATCCTCCTATATAGAGAGATATATAGAAAGGTTTAGGTTTTGCTTCCATTAGCACAAATGATTCAAGCAATGTAGGCTGAATTGAAGCTTATTTCTTTACATGTATTATTTTGTCCAATTGCTCAGGATGATCATGAAGATACTCCAACTGTGAAATATTAACCTTGGTCTTCATCATGGAGTTTACAATGTCAAATTTGGTCGGAGATGGGTCTTGAGAAACCGCTTCTTTAACTTGTTCTTTAGCTTTCCACCTCTCTTCTTCTTCCCTTTGCGCTTGCAAGTGCAAAGCACTTGTAAACATAGGCAAAGAGTGTCTTTCGTGATATGTTGCAAGAGAGTAGTGGCATAGATATTCTTTTTCTTCAATAATGGGTTCACTTTGAAAGTTTCTCATAGCGGATTCACCATCAAAGTTGTCTATCTGTGGTAAGACAACATTCAAACTTGGTGTTGGGACAAAACTGGAATTGGGTGCAACATCAACATATCCCATAATCTGATTCATTCTTAATTTCTCAGGACACGTAGTACGAGTATGTGCGTTGGTATCATGGAAAGAAAAAAATACTGCATTTCATGTAGCTTCAATCGTTGGTTTTGGAGGAGCTAACAACTGTGTCCTATAATTGTTGTAAGTCTGAAAACTATTTCTCTTAGGCTGATACGACTGTTGAGGTTGATATTGTTGTTGAGATTGATATTGTGGTGGTGGTATTGCAAGCATCTCATTGGCTACCTTATGTAGTTGTGGAGCTGCAAAACTCTGAACTAGAGGTCTGATTGAATCCTTCTTCGCATCTTGCCGAAAGTAATCATATTATCCTCCAACTTGATGGCGTGTTCTTGTGCATTTGTCAATTATGTTTCTTTTTCAATCCTGAGGAATAAGGCCATCTCTACTGGAAGAGCATTTATGAAATAGCTCATTAGAATCTCCGATGATGGATTAAGTGTACAAGAAAGTCATGTAACAAGACAATTAAATCTTGCTACAAACTCCTTCATGGGTTCATTGTACTCCATATTTGAATTTGCAAGTTGGGAAAATAGCCAATGACTATCTTCAACAGGCTTGAATCTCACCAAAAATCTCTCGCTCATAGTTACCTAGCTTGTAATAATGCCCAACTCCAGATGATTGAACCAGTCGGTAGCATTTCCCACAAGAGTCTCCACAAAGAGACGCACTGCAATGTCTTCATGTGCCACGTGCAAGATGACACAATTTGTTGAGAAGGTAGAAAGATGATCATCAAGATATTGATTCCCGTCACCATGAAACTGAGGAAAATGCTTCCTTGACCCTTTAGTTAACTCATGATGTTCTTGCAAAGCCAAAGGTCCAATGTTGTTACCCAAGGTAATGGGGGTGGATGTCTAAGATTCTTGCCAGCATTATTGTTGTTATCACCCATTGCTTCTAGCTAGATTGTGCAATAGGGTGCCAGATGGTCATTCTCGTGTCATAAAGCGTAAGCTTTCCTGAAGTTTTATGCCTCATGCCCTACGATGGGCGCCAAAAAACTGTTGGTGTTTCAATTCACATCTCTAGAATGTGGATTAGAAACGAACAACTATGCATAGATAAACTTCTCTTCAAATTAGGAGGGGAAGCCCCCTCTTTGTTGATGTTGCTTAAAAGAAAGTAAACTAAAAATAAATTTCCTATCTTTTTGTTTAGCTAAGAGAACGAGGTTATAAAACGCAAGCGTCATAGCTGAGATTTTCTCTTTTGGAAGTTCAACTATGACTAAGCCTACTCTAATGACATTTCTAACTTCTCAAGTAAACGTGGAGCAAGAGAGTTAGAAATGAACAAGGAAGGATTCTTTGACATAAATACTTAAATAAACTTTCTCTCAACACACATCTACTTACTTTCAATGCAAGATTAAATAGAGATCATATAAGCATAACACATAAAACGAAAATATGAGAAATTATATTAGGGAAAAGTAGGCACAAGACTTTATTTTCTCAAATCTCAAGAACAAAAGATTACACTTTTGGGATAGCAGGATTGTAGAAAAATAGGCTTACAGTTTATCCATCAAACTAGAATACATTGACACAAGACACATGAATTGAACAATAACTTGCAGGTAAAGAGGCATACAAGCTTGCTCTTACACTAAGTGAATTGAAACTAAACAACAACTTGTAGGGAAAATAGGCTCAGCAATTTGTTATCACAAGCACGGTTAAGAAAATAATGGGCAAGGCTGCCCTTATTTATACACAAGCAGAGGAATAGGTAACCCTTAAATCTCCTTGCTTTTACAACTAAGACTTGCCAACATGCAAGCTTTATTTCTAAGACTAAAACAAGATAACTATCTAGCAACCTATGAAAGCATAAAAAGCAGGGAATGCCAACTATTACAACTTGTTTTCTTTCTCTTCTTCAAAGAGTGGATAAGAATTGAGACAAGAATAGAAAGAAAGCTAAAAAAGATTCTAGATGACTATTGCTTTAAATCTCCACCACATCTGCTAAAAAGATAAATTGTTTCTTGATTTCAAGTGGAGAGTGCTGCTGAAAATAGAATGTTGATCTGCCTTTAAAAAACAACTTCTCCAAAAAAGTTAGGATGTGGGTTTTGTAGAAAATCACGTTTTGGAGAAACCCAAATGCTCATAAACTGAAAAAGCTAAATTCCTCCTGAAAAAGTGGCCAAAATTTAGTTTATAGAAGAGGAAAAAGTTTCTCAATGTTCGAGAGGATGAAGAAGTGGAGAAACCAATGTCATCATAAACAGAAAAATCTTAGTGGTTGTTT